>QJPP01003271.1:0-233194 GCA_003996215.1 Jaltomata sinuosa | reverse complement strand
CCACAGTGCGAGCATAGTCTACAATAGCCTGGAATGGCCGATCACTGGCAATCAATATCAGCTGGCTGCCTAATCTCTGGCCTCAAACCCCATACAAATCTGCGAATCCTATCTGCCTCAGTAGGAATGATCATAGCTCCGAATGGTGCTAACTGATGAAAACGGGTCTCATACTCCGGGATAGTCATAGATCCCTGGACAAGGTGAGTAAACTGCTCTCTGCGACGCTCCCGATCACTCTGGGGTAAGAACTTGGCCATAAAGGCCTCATAAAACTCAGACCAGGTCAAAGGAAGTGACGACGCTGGTCTACAAGCAACCTGGGCCCTCCACCATAACTGCGCTGGGCCCTCCAACTGGTAGGTAGTATAACCAACCCCATGAGTCTCCAACAAACCTAGATGATGCAACATCTCCTCACAGGTGGTAATAAAATCATGTGGATCCTGCCCAGAAGTACCCGCAAATCTCGGGGGTGCTAACCTCAAAAATCTGCCCAATGCCTTCTGCTCTGTCTCTGTCATAACTGGGCGAGGAGCAAGAGGCTGTGCAACAGATGGAACCGGAATAACCTCCGCACGGTGAGCCATAGTAGAAGGCTGCGCTCCTGAACTCTGTGCACCCAGGGCTTCCCCCTGAGCAGATGTCTGCGCTACCTCCGACGGCCGCTCTCCAATCACACCCAAAAGCTGCAATAGTAATCCCCGAATATCTGGAGACGGAGCTGTGGGTGGAGCTGGCACAGAAGTGGGCACTGGAGCTGGTACTGGAGCTGGTGGTACCTGGGTTTCCCCCTGAACCACATGCTGCTCAGGCTCTATCTCCACTCTAGCAGCTCTAGCAGGTGCCACTGTTCGAGGGCGTCCTGGACCCCTAGCTGGAGTAGGAGACTCATCCTCGCGTGCTGCCGATGATCTCGTACGAACCATCTGCGGAAGAATGAAGTAGAATAAATGAGATTTCCAGAAACTTCAAGGGTTGTACGCACGACACAGAAGCAATGAAAGAGTTGAATTCCTAAAATGCCACTGTAGCCTCCCAAAGATTGAGTACGGACGTCTCCGCCCCGATCCGTAGGACTCTACTAGACATTGGCTCCTATACCGATGACACCGGTGAACCTAAAGCTCTGATACCAAGTTGTCACGACCCGATTCCTCGGTCATGATGGCACCTACAACCCCCGGTAGGTGAACCAATCCCTGTAGCCCAGAACAGCTAGTAATGGGCTACTATCTAACAAATAAGAGAACAAGACGAATAAAGTAGATAATATGAATGTAAATATATACAAATGCGGAAAACTAAACCAAAACCCAAGACCTGGTATCATAGTACAGAGCCAAACTACATACATGGAGTACAAGTAACCAAAACTATATATACAGATGTCTCTGAATGGAAATAGAGTACATGAAGCAACAGATAAACTAAAGCTAAGCTCCGAGCGCCAAGAGCCCACCTTCAGTCTGAAGTAGTCTCCAACAAATCTCCAAGCACGAATCGCAACGATCTACCGGCGATGGCCCACACTAGGATCTGCACCCAAAGATGCAGGGGGAGGGGTGAGCACCAAATGCGAAGCATAAGGTACCCAGTAGGTATCATAGGCCGACTGGGCACATATAAGATAAAAGTGCAGTAATAGACAGAATAGAAGCAAGTAGTCGCAGAAATCAACGAAAGGTACACAGGAAACTAGCCCAGAGGGAAATCAACAGAACCACAGATGAGGCTAGTAAGCAGAATATACACACCAAAGGCACAGGTGAAAGTAAGAAACAACGCACCTGGGATCCTTGCAACAACAGTGTATACAAAATAAGTTTACGGAATGGACGGTATACCGGTAACCTCAAGTGTAAGAAGAAGAGAGAAAGAATAATAATAGGCATGCTCAAGACATGAGTCAATACTCAACTAATCATATCAACCTCAAATCCAGAAACTAACACCCTAGCAGTACCAATCTCATACTTATCATAATAGAGAAATTCTGTAAATAGCAAAAGTCTACCTACAGTCCCTCGGCCGCCCATACAACCGAGGAACACAAACAAGTGAAAACAAACCCTCCGGCATCCCATACTACCGGAGCGTACAATCAGCAAACAGCAAACAAGGGTGGAACCTCGAACCATGAATGATATGATGCATGAAGATCTCAAGTGCCATAGTATCTCTGTATGTACCTCCTCCGGCGCCGATCCGGCCCAGCAGGTAGGTTCCATGGAAGGTCTCTGCCCGTATACCTCTACTCCCCCGTATACCCCTCTTCCGGCACACGCAGCTCGTAGCTCCTGGCCCGGATAGCAAGGTCCATGGAGGTCCTCGACCCCATACCATATCTCAGTATCAGAACATGTATCAAGATAGAGTCCCAGTCTCAATATCAAGATATAGAACCAGTCTCAAATATGCATGCCCAGACCCTGTCCAGGACTAAAAATAGTAGGAAAATATCTGAAAAACCCCTCCAAGGGTGCCCGGGCGTCGCCGGGTCTAAACAGTAAAAAGTCATCTCATGTGCTCGGTCCAACCGAAGCTAAAAATCATCTCAAGTAGTAAGAAAACTCATCTAGCACTCCGGCCCTGCCGAGTCTAGTGATAATAGTAAAACTGATGATTTTAAACCACAAGTGAAATCAACCATTTCCAAATCATTTCCATCAAAAACGGCCCCCCGGGCCATGCAAGGTTTAGAAAACAGTGTCAGTAGGCCCAAAGCCAAAACCACTGTAAAACATCGATAAAACCTCTTTATATGCATGGAAATGATATGCTCACACACAACAATAGCTGCTCAACAGCTTACAATCAACCTACCGACCCTGCACAGGCCCACAGCTACTCAGCAAGCATAACCAGCCTAGAAGGATAATTCTATGCCCGGGACTCGCGGACATTCCCAAAATCCCACCTTCTATGTTCCAGAGTCAATAAGGCCCTCACAGGACCGCAAGGGTAAATAAATAAAATATATCGCCAAATACTACAAACAACGGAGGAATAAAATAGCGGACATGAATAAAGCGGTCAAGGTCTGTGGTACCAACCTAATAAACCAACCCAAGGATGCCCATTAATACAATTTTATTCTATATATGCGGAGTCTAGGGAAATTAAACCGTAACCTACCTGTCGTCCGACGACAACTGCTGGAACAACGATGTCCAAGCTCGAACCACTCCGAGAAAATCCAAAACTAAATCGGAATCGGATTCGGATTTGAGACGGAGTAACTTGACGTAGATAATTAATTAAACACCAAATTATGTAAATCATGGGATAAGATATTAACCCACCACCTGAAGATTATCATACATGTATGCAACACTGTATAATATAATCAAGTGGTGGATATTAAACAATAACTCATTAAGAGTTCACTTTGGCAAAATGATTTAATAAAGGCAAAGTGTATTTAACCAATTTGAGTTGGTACTTACCAACAGCTAAGCCACTACGTGGCTTCTTACCCCTTTTGCTGTCCACTCCCACCTCTTCCACGTGGAAGTGGTGGTGCCACCAAAATAAAGTTTTATCCCGTTAAATAAATATTCGGGTATTGCATAAATTCGTGGTAAAATAAATATAGTATTTTAAATATACCATAATTAATAGAAAATCATTTCTAATAAAACCTGCTATATTATAATAATAATTTTCAACATAATTAAATTTACCATCTCCGTTAAAATATTACGGAGTATAAAAACCTTATAAAATAAATACTTGAACACTTATATCGTATCAAATATATTTTCCAAAGGGTATAATAATATAATTTGTACCAAATTAAACTTTTAAATAAATATTTCAAATACACGCACGATACTGATGCGGTTCTTAAGTTTAGGCTCGTAATTCGCCTACGCACGATTTCAATTATTCAAGAATTCTCTCGGGATCCTCCCTTATATTTTATCACTGTTTCGGAACTGAAATGGCATTTTAAAACGTAAAATTGAAGCTTAAATCGGGTTAAACCCGACCCGATTCGCGACCCGGTTCGTAACCCGTTTTCTGCCAGACAGTCCGCGGTAAAACAGTCATAACTCTCTGCTCCGAGATTATTTGGACGTGCGGTTTTGTGCGTTGGAAACTAGACTCGTAGACCTTCGATTTGGTATTTCGGGGGACTTCTAACTCTTTATATATTGGGAGAAAATCCCCGATACATTTGACCCAAGGTTCAGAAAATTTTGTTAAAGGTCTTACGATATCTTTTGTCGATTTGCTTGACTTCAACACTTAACGTGGAAATGACCGGATGGGTCATTACAGATAGACTCCCTATATACTTACAACTAACATCATTCTCTACTATATTGGCCATCCCTAGATTATATGAGATATCCATATCATAGTTATTCAATAATTCAAGCCATAGGTGTTGTCGCAAGTTAATGTCCTTATATCTAAAAATATACTGGAGGCTCTTATGATATGTGTAAATATCAACATGAATCTATATAAGTAATGACTCAAAATCTTTTGGGAATGAATAACTGCAGCCAACTCTAAATTGTGGGTCGGGTAGTTCTTCTAATGCCTTTTTAATTGCCTAGAAGCATAAGAAATTTCTGTGTTGAATCAGAACACAACCTAGTTTGATTTTTGAAGCATCAAAATATACTACATAGCCCTCTATACCCTCTAGTAAGTTTAGAACTGGTGCTAAAGTCAATCTGTCTTTCAGCTCCTGGAAACTCAATTTGTAGGCTATGGTCCACTAAAACTTAGTTGTATTCTGAGTCGGCTTTGTTAAGGGAGATGAACGTGAAGAGAATCCTTCCACAGACCTTCTATAATACCTTTCTAACCCTAGAAAGATATGAACTTCTGTCAGGGTCATGGGTCTGGGCCAAGTCTTCATGGCCTCAATCTTCTGTAAATTAACCTGAATACCAGGATCTTATACAATATATCCTAAAAAGGCCATAGAATGCAACCAAAACTCACACTTCAAGAGTTTAGCATACAACCTCTGATCTCGGAGTACCTAAAGTACTGCTCAGAGATTGTCTCTATGCTTGGTTTGTGAAAGAGAATATACTAAAATATCATCAATAAATATAATGACAAACAAGTCTAACAATGGCCAGCATATACTATTCATCAGTTCCATAAATATTGTTAGGGCATTCATCAACCGGAAAGACATCATAAGAAACTCAAGAAATATCCTTATCTGGTCTTAAAGGCCATCTTTGGCATGTCACTCTCCCAAACTCATACCTGATGGTACTCTAAATGTAAATCAATCTTAGAGAAATATTAGGCATCCTATAGCTGATCAAACAAGTCATTAATCCTTGGCAGTGGATATTTTTTCTTAATAGTCTCATTGTTCAGTTGCTGATAATGTATTCACATTCTCAGCGAGCCATCTTTATTTTTCACAAACAATAATGGCACATCCCAAGGTGAAACACTAGGACTGATGAAGCCTTTAAAAAGAAAGTCCTTCAATTGCTCATTTAACTCCTTCAGCTCAGCTCGAGACATTCTATAAGAAGGAATCAAAATTAGCGGAGCACCTGGTGGCATATTAATACCAAAGTTGATCTCACACTCTGGGGGGAATACTAGGAAGCTCATCTGGGAACACATTTGGAAACTCATTAACCACTGAATAGATTAAAGAGTAGGTGGGTCAATATCAATATCTTTAACTCAGACAATATGGTAAATGCAGCCTCTAGTGATCATTTTCTTCGCCTGAAGATAGGAAATAAACCTACCTTTAAGTGGTGCTACAAAACCCTTTAATTTCACTGCCAAACTACTTTCCCTAGAAGTCGAATCTAACCATCTTTGCTCGTCCATCAATATCTGTGTAACAATATGCCAGCCAATCTATGCCCATAATAATATCAAAGTCAAGAATCTCTAGCTCTATCAGGTCTGCAAAGGTCTAATTACCAACAATCTCTAACATATAACCTCGATAAATCCTCTTGGCAATAATAGAGTTGCTAACTAGGGTAGACACAACAAATGGTC
The DNA here is from genome assembly GCA_003996215.1 of Jaltomata sinuosa. NCBI lineage: Eukaryota > Viridiplantae > Streptophyta > Magnoliopsida > Solanales > Solanaceae > Jaltomata > Jaltomata sinuosa. The sequence goes on along the minus strand of QJPP01003271.1, from coordinate 227,185 downwards.
ACTGCAATAACTCTAGTATTATACACAACTTCCTAGTAATAAATAGGGTAACATATAATAATGTAGAGCCTGGATCTATCAAAGTATAAACAATGTGTGAGCAAACACTGAATGTACCTATCATAACATCTGGCGATGACTTTAAATCCTGATGACCTGTTAGTGCAGCAAAGTAATTCTGGCCACATTCAGAACTAGATGCTCCCCTCAGCCTCGACCTCTAATTGTTGAGTTTGGGACCTTCTTTTTATAGGATGTACTAAGGAAGATGACCCTATTGTTGATTCAGCCCTCTGTCCGGCACCGTGTTGGTCCCTCAACGAATAATATCACTTTACATGACCCTCTTGGCGACAAGAAAGCACGTTGTAGAGCCTTGATGGCATCTTCTAGCATGTGCTCTACAACAAGTATCCTAATGTGGCACAACTAATCTAGACTTCTTTGTGACCCTGTACTGTTGCTAGCCTAATGCTCGTGAGCTACTTTGAGCCTCTCTCTAAAACCCCATGGTCCTATCCCTCTTTTGTATCTCTCTATCGACCATCTCAGCCATATACCACTGATGTCGAAGCCCTTCTATATTCTTCCATGGCCTGAATCTACGGGATGACTATGTTATTGTTAAGTGAGACTAAGGTACAAGCCTTGACATAGTACGAACAAAGCCTTTCAACAAATTTATGTACATTTTCATGCATCTTATCAATATATGCTGGTGCATATCTGATGAACGCTCAAATCGTGCTCTCCAATTAGGAGGCCACGATGATCGTGCAGCAAAACCAAATTTATAAACCCAACGGGTGTCAGGGTCATACCCAATGGACTTGACTTAGCCAACTAGAGATTGTATGAGTTGATTTCAAGAAGAGAGTAATTTTTTACTCAAAAACAAGTAAAAAGATCTGGGGAATTGGGAAAGCTGTCACTACTAACACAATTCAACAAAAAAAAATTTAAAAAAATGTGTGTACCAAGTGATTTAGAAGACTAGGGATGCATATCCGATGGGGCATTAGCTATCGGATGGGGTAATCATTAATTCACTTCTACTCTCACCTATTGACATTAATAGAGTTGGTCATAGGTGTGGAATGCTATCTCTCGATCAACATCCACATTTCTGATGATTTCAGTCAGAATATCATCGGTGTGATAAACAATCAACCAACATTAACTTGGGGAGGTCGTCCTATTTCTAAATCAAACCCTTAAATGGGAGATTCCTATGATTAGAGCTATTCCTAGCCTCCAAGCTAGATGGATTCCCAAGTACTCACTAGCAATTTCACATCCACAACGATGAAATTCTTTCCCGAGCAATCACATAGCTAAGTAATGTAAATTAATGTTTGCAACCACCAATTTTTGGATTAAAACTTGGTGAAATTACTAGACCCATGTCAAATAAGCAATTATAATGGTGAATTAACAACACCCACTCCCATTAGCTAACCCTAGACAAGAGAATTTAGCCACTCATAGTAGGAGAAGAAGAGATACCATCTGGGTAAGTCAAATTCCCCTCCATTATAACTGAATCTCAAGTTCTAGAATCAAATTAGGCACATAAATTGTTAACCAAGAGATTTGGATTGAAACCCTCTTCTCAATGGAGGTGGAAAATTGTTTACAAAGCAAAAACTATTATCTATGAATTAGGTCTAAAGTATTGTATTTAAAAATTGAGCCTAAAATGGCCTTTTATATGTTCCCAAGTCGTCACATAAAATTAGTACAAGTTTGCTCTTCGAGAGGTGTGCGATATGATGTGCGGTTTGCACATATCGATGTGCGCATCGCACACCTACTTCAACTCGACCAGTGACTTCAACTGAAATTGTGGGTTTCATGCGAAGGTTGTGCATTTTGCATCACGGGATGTGTGTGTCGCACATCGGCCGCACTCCTTTGCAGAATCTTCAACAACTTTGGCAGCTTTATGCAGAGGAGGTGCGAACTGCACCTCATCTTGTGAGTGTCACACAACCACCGCATCCCATGGCAGATTCTTTAGCTTTTCTCAACTCTTCACACTTAGCTCATTTTTAGATCTTTTTAGGTCCGTATCCGTGTTTTTAATCTTTTATCAAGAGTACCTGCATAGACATCAATAAAGGCCATAAGAACCTCTATATCAACTCAAAACTTAGCAATAATTCATGGATATAGGCTCAATAAATTTGTAGATTACCCACTTATCAAACCCCAAACTTGAATTATTGCTTGTCCTCAATCAAGATACTCACAAGGCAAGGAATGAATTATGCTAAGGCTCAGTCAAGGCACAAAATACTACTCTACACTTAAAATTTGAGAAAAATAAACAAACAAAAGACTCAAACAAAAGGACTCAACTACTATGCTCATTTCAATTTGGACCACCACAAATCAAGGAAATTGGACATTTCAAAACCTTTTTCAAAAGGACATCATTTCTCATTTAAAATCAAGGGAATTTGCCATTCAAAACAAGACAGTTAAGCTTCTCAAGTCATTGGCATGGACCATCAAGGTTTGCCTCGAGATTTGCCACATAAGTTGTCTTATTCATTCCCCTCAATTGAGATAGAGACTCTATGCTTCAATTCGAGTGCATGATGCCACTCACCACAAGAGAGAATCTCACTCACAATCATTCAATTCTCAAACCATGGGATTATAAGAGAACCAAGAAGACTCTCACTCTCTCAAAGAAGTTCAAGTGCATAAGCGTCGAACCATAGGCTTACCCTTTATGTAAATTGCCACTAATGTAGGGTAGCCAAGCTCGGAATCACCAAGGACTTGCGGTTTAGGATATTGTCTAGGGATAAGGTGAGGATATCATTTGGTTCAAGTGAATACACCTCCCTATTGCTCCATGTTATCATTTCGAACACCGCTCACATTTTTCCATTTTAACTTCACTTAATTCCTCCTTCGCACAACCTAAGATTTCTCCTTTTTAACTCATGATCATTCACACCTTATATCACCTTCACTTGGTAGCACCAATTTTTTCTTTTCAATTTGCTCATTGGATTGATATTTTGGAGAAATTCTCAATTTGAAATTAAGGTGCTACCTTGCACTTGAAGTTCACTTTCTTTCTTCTCCTTATTTTAATCATATGCACCCCCAAACCTAGACATTTGCCTCTGTTGTCTTTTGTCCCCCCCCTCCAAACATAGGCTTTTAGCCTGCATTTCATTTTCAAGCTATTAGGGAGGATGGGTGCCAAAATAAAGGTTCCAAAAAGGTCAAGGTGTTGACAAGGTGCCAAAGAATGGTCACAAGATCAAAGGGGTTCACTAGGATTTGATGTCATTGGGAAGTCATTTGGGTGAAGTGGCTTATCAAAAAGGTCCTAAGGTCATCTTCCAAGCTCGGTTACACCTAGAATTTTTCCTTGAATCACACTCGGGGAAAGTTCTACACGACACTTATGCACAAGAATCAAGGTACAACCTCACCACACAAGGCATCATGCCACAAGACTTCATTCATTGGTCCCACAATCAATTTGGGAAAATGACTTTTGACAAGCTATTTCGAGTTCATTACACAATCGTTTGTGAGTCAATCAAGACAAAGCGAGAGTATGCAAGTCATGACTAGAGAATTCTTTATTTTAAAATTTCATTTCCCTTTTTCCTTTCATTTTCAAAAGTAAATTGCCATAATTTGTTTTTCGGTGGGCCCATTTTGAGACAAGCACTTATGGACTCAATTCTAAACTAAAACTTGTCATTTTCCCTTAAGAAAGTCTCCTCTCAATCAATCATAGGGAAACACCAACCCGGCTCGACACACACAAAAAAAAACTTTTGCTCCTTGGGAAAGAACCGTAGTATTAAGAAAACCCTTCGAGTTTATTTCTACACTACTATTAACAAGGAGATAACCGAATTTGCGCTCATGATTTCATTCAAGAACAAGTCTAGGCATAGGCATTTAGCGCATTTGCAAGGCACGGGTGGTGGAATAATGGGGTATGTAAGACCAACCCGACACACACTCAATAAAATTCACGCCCGGTGAGGGCACAATTAAGCTCAAAGTAAAAAGTAAAGAAAAAACATAATCTAAAGAAAAGAAAAACAATGGAATAACAATCATCATCCTAAATGTTCCCGATAAGGGCCAAATAAAACTAAGTAAAAATGTCAACTAGGCCCGACAAGGGAAATAAATTGTTTCAAGCCCACTCACGGGCACCAAAAGCAAGTAAGTAAAGCCACCCCTTCCCCATAAAAGAAGCATTGACCTTAATGCTCATAGTGCATTGGGGAAAAGGGTGGAACTCCCTGGAGGACTTAATCCTCATCATCACCATCATCAGCAGTAGCTTCTTCTTCAACATTCTTGTCACTCGGGCCAGCACCACCCTGTCGGGAGTTCGCAGAAATAGTGGAATCACGAAGAATCATCTGAAACTCTGGGTTCTCATCATGGTCCAGCTCTTGATCGTCATGACCGGGTAGCTTCTCATCTGCATATGTGGAAAATAAGCTATCCAAGGGACCAAGAATCTTTCGAGGTGGAGGCAATGTGGTCAAATCTTCATGCTCTACCAGATTTTCCCTTTTTTCCTTGTCTATGTCTTTCGAAGGGACTTGAGAGATTTCTCGCAAGAATCCACTCATTTCTTCAGATTTAGAGTGCTTTCCACAACTTCTTTCATGGCTACTTTGACTGACCTATCAATTAAACCTGGTAGATCATTTGATAGATCCTGCAACTACCTCTCGTAATTGTATAACTTGTTAACCATGTCTTGGAGGCTGAGTGGCTCCCTAGGTACAGTGGCTGAGGGTGTGTGTCTTTCTGAGGTAGAATGAGAAGAAGGAGGAGAGGTATGCATTTTTGTTGCACGCTCAAATCATGCTCTCCAATTAGGAGGCCAGGATGATCGTGTAGCAAAACCAAATTTATAAACCCAACGGATGTCGGGGTCATACCCAAGGGACTTGACTTAGCCAACTAGTGATTGTATGAGTTGATTTCAAGGCGAGAGTAATTGTTTACATAAAAACAAGTAAAAAGATGGGGAGAATTGGGAAAGTTGTCACTACTAAAATAATTCAACAAAAAACAATAAAACTAAAGATGGGTGTACCAAGTGATTTAGAAGACTAGGGATGCATATCCGATGGGGAATTAGCTATAGGATGGGGTAATCATTAATTCACTTCTACTCTCACCTATTTACATGAATAACATTGTTCATAGGTGTGGAATGCTATCTCTTGATCAACATCCACATTTCTGATGGTTTCAGTTAGAACATCATCGTTGTGATAAACATTCAACCAACATTAGCTTGGGGAGGTCATCCTATTTATAGCTCGAACCTTAAATGGGAGATTCCTGCGATTAGAGCTATTCCTAAACTCAAATCTAGATGGATTCACAAGTACCCACTAGCAATTTCACATCCACAACTATGAAATTCTCTCCCAAGCAATCACAAAGCTAAGTAATATAAATTAATGTTTGCAACCACCAATTTTTGGATTAAAACTAGGTGAAATTACTAGACCCATGTCAAATAAGAAATTGTAAAGGTTAATTAACAACAACCACACCCATTAGCTAAGCACCCATCATCAATACACACCTAGACAAGAGAATTTAGCCACTCATAGTAGGAGAAGAAGAGATACCATCTGGGTAAGTCAAATTCCCATCCATTATAGATGAATCTCAAGTTCTAGAATCAAATTAGGCACACAAATTGTTAACCAAGAGATTTAGATTGAAACTCTCTTCTAAATGGAGGTGGAAAATTGTTTACAAAGAAAAAAATATTCTCTAAGAATCAGGTCTGAAGTATTGTATATAAAAATTGAGCCTAAAATGGTCTTTTATATGTACCTAAGTCATCACATAAAATTAGGATAAGTTTTTCCTTCGAGAGGTGTACGATGCAACATGTAGTCCACACATCGCGATGTGTGCGTCGCACACCTGCTTCAACTCGACCAGTGACTTCAGCTGAAATTATGGGCTTCGTGCGAAGGTGGTACATTTAGCACTATGGGATGTGCGTATCGCACAACGGCCGCACTCCTTTGCAGAATCTTTAGCAACTTTGGCAGATTCATGTGGGGAAGGTGTAAACCGCACCTCGGCTTGTGCGTGTCGCACAACCACTAAATCCTATGGGAGATTCTTTAGCTTTTCTCAACTATTCACACTTAGCCCCTTTTTGGCTTTTTTTGGGTCCATATTCTTGTTTTTCATCTTTTATCAAGAGTACCTGCATAGACATTAATAAAGGCTATAAGAACCTATAAATCAACTGAAAACATAACAATAATTCTTGGATATAGGCTCAATAAGTTGGTAGATTACTAACTTATCAATATCTAGCCAATGAATCAAACCTCAAGTCATATTCTCGGACACTTATACATCCCTGCCAAACATTTAGAAACTGGTCTACTCGGGCATCCCGTATATCTCATGGAAATTAGTGATATAAGAATGCCTCTGTGAAGGTATCCCAAGTAGGTGGAGGTGTATCCTTCCTCCTGGATATCTCCAAACTCTTGTATGACAACATTGCTACATCACACAACTGGAATACTACTAACTTAACTGACTTAGTTGGTGAAGCATGTATATCCCTCAATATCCTGCGAAGCTGATCTAAAAAATGCCAAGGGTCCACTCAGTGGTCTATTCTTGCATACTAGGGATGACTCAAGGGAAGAAACTCTCAAGCTCTTGAACTTTTGATCCCCTCAGAAGGTTTGACTATATCTGGCACTACAGGATGGCCCTGAGTGGCTGTTAACTGATCCAACATATGAACTGCACTCCTGAACTCCTGATCTATAGGGATAGGAGGAGCTAGAGATGCTGCTGCAAGTCTTGTAGTTCCTGGGGCCTTCTTATGTGGAGTTGAAGCTGGGGAGGAATGTGAAGATGTCTCTCCTACGACCTCGGGATAAACTACCCTCGTAGGTGGTACCCAGATGGTACCCTCACTTTTGGGTGCATCTCGCTTCCGACTAGCTATTGTTTAATGAGTCATTGGAATTTCTCTAAACAAGTATAATAACATTCATAAGCCAAAGAACTCCCCGTATAACTTAGCTCTATAGCACTAATTGAGCAAAAGAAGGGTAACTTTCCTAAATAAAGTCTATAGCTTCATGTTTACAGAATGTGGTGCACAACATATTTATAAATAAGACTCTACTAGACACGACTTGCAGACTCCCCAGGATACAATGTTTCTTTGATACCAAGTTTGTCACGGGCCAAACTCAAGGGATGCAACTGGCACCTGATACAAAAATTTAGGCAAAAGCAGACCCTATTGAACCATTTGCCTATTTTGCATAGTATCCACACGCAATCAAGAAAATAAACAAGTATATCTTAGCTAAAAAGTTAGCCCTTAGATGGCAAGGCCCCTGTCAACACCTCTACAAGAAAATTGCTACTCCCAACAATTCATATAAAGTAATAAACAGGTAGCACATGAGTCCTCTTTGGGCCGTTGAGGCCGCCATGATATCTAGGAAAGCATAAACTCTATGCGAGCCTTCAAGTCCACTAGGATGTCTATACATAAGATGAACACAAGTATAAATTATGTAAACTAGGCCATAAAGCCTCTAAACTACCAACAACAACAACAAGGCTCAACTTGCCAAAAAGCTACAACTAATCAATATGCAAGGATAAAATAGTCATCATAGTAGCTATGAAACCCATCAAGTTAGTCTGAAAGCCTCTATGAATAAAATACTTGGTGGGATATAGCCCCAACTTACCCAAAAGTTATAAACAACAAAATTACAAACCTCTAAGACTCTAGCAATCCCTCAAAAGATAGGAGTCAACTAATCCCTGAAAACTCACCTATGCTACCCAGTGGGTCTGTCTAGTCATCACTCAAGACCTACAGGAATGAATACAGTGCCCTTAGGGAATAAGGCATCAGTACCAAATAATGTACTGAGCATGTAAGGCAAACTGAAAATTAAAACTGAAGTGTAATGACTGGAAAAAATGGGCAAGAGTAAACAGAAAGTACAACATCTTACCTTCCTTCAACAAGATAATATTTAAATACATAGCAAATTATAACCTTACCCAAACCCTATAAGCCTGACATGTACAAGTAGCACACAATCACTATAGGTCCTACAAGCATAAATAGTCACTAAATATCCCTACTAGTCCCCTTACCTGGACCCAGTAATAATCTAAATTGAACTATCTGAATAAATAGATGTTGTAAATCAATCTGTGCTAGAATATAATTGTTGCCCCATAGGTACAACCTGCCTACCCTGTCGGTATAGTTTGCCCAGCATGTTGGCATGATCTGCCCAGCTCATAGTCTTGATAATATAATGTAATTGTTGTCTCGTAGGAACAACTTGCCTGCCCCATAGGTACCGTATGTTCATCCTGTAGGAATAGTTAGCAATCAGCTTGTAGGCTCAAAAACTCTGCACTGTAAATGTCTACTTAGACAAAAACAAGCTCATAGGCCATAACAAGATAATGAAAATAACACAATAATATAAAGAAATCATAGGTAACCTTAATAGAATCATAATATATTTTTCTAGGCCACTAAGTAAGGAATAGAGTACTGCTGATAGTCCCTATATCATGCTATGGTAGCAAACTCAATATTAATAGACCATAAGTTAAATAACGATGTTATATAGGCTATAACAAGATTTGGCCATTAAGTCATGCCAGAAAGTGAAATGAAAGCCTTAACATACCTTTCAACTGAAGCCCCAAAGGTGTCTCTGTGAAGCTTGATCAACCAAAGATAATACATTAAATGTGAAAATCAACAAGGCTGCAAGAATAAGTCATAGCCAATTGATAAGGCCTTAATGTCACACTTGTAACCATACAAGTCCAAATTATAAAATGAGCCTAATAATAACAAACAATAGCTAAATTCAAAAATAATATGCTAACCATATCTCGAAGGAGTGATGAGCTCCCGAGGCACAATTTTAAGGCATACTTCACCCCATCAATCCGATAATCATCATACACAACTCCGATAGAAATCCCACCAAACCTCCAGTCCCTCTAACACCTTAACATTGTCAATATACAACACTAATAACCTAACTCAATAAGACAAAAGGGCTTCTTGGATTCATGGTATTTGAAACACCACTTTGTGGCTCAAAAATCAATAAAAACTATACTAGAACATGGAATTATGAAGGAGGGTCATAGGGGAAAGATTTCCTTGACAAAGAGCTTTGACATCCCAAGATAAACAATCTTTCTCCTTGCAATAACAACAAATAGAGCAAAAATTAATGAGAAAACTATACCACAATGATGAGTTTGCGACGTAGAGCAGCTTTTGTTAAACTTTCGAGTTGAGAGAATATTTACACCCATTATGGATTTGTGGGGTTATGCCATAATTATTAGGGGTTTTTAGGTTATTGATATGGAATAAAAATGAATAAGAGGGTTCTATATAAAGTAACACTGACTTAGGGTCTAGGGAGCCCCGTCTTAATGTGCTTCTTTGCATAGTATCACAAAATACAAATATCTCTCTATTAAGAAGTTGTATAGACATATGGTTTAGTGCATTAGAAACCAGAAGTGGTAGACCTTTTATTTGATAGGTCGGGGCCCCTCTAAATCTTTATTTTTTAGAAGAAAATCTTCTATACATTTGACCCAAATTTTCAGAGAATTCCTTAAAGGAATTCATAATAACTTTTGCTCACTTTTATTTTGTAACTTGCTTTACATCAAAACTTAACATATGACCACTTTTCAATTAAAATGCCTAATGAAACATACTTCCTACATGTTGATCACTCTTAGTATTATCCCAAAAGTATAAGTTAATTTAAACGTTCAAATGGGTGGGATGTTACAGAAATGATAAAAGAGAAAGAAATGATGCTACCCTTCCTTATGATTATGAAAGTGATCAAAGAATAATAAAGTCAGGAGGAATTAGTGATTGGGAGATAAAGAATACTAAGAGAAAGAAACATTCTACCCTTCCTTATGATTGTGAAAGTGATCAAAGCATAAGAACATCGGGAGAAACTAGTTATCGGGTGATAAAGGGAAGACTTAGGATGTTTAGAGAGGATAATAATATTGAAGAACACAAAACAAATGTGTGATAATTGTCAAATTGTAGTGTTTAGTAAGGTTTTTAGTCACTTGATCCTAAAAATTTTCCCTTTACCCAAGCCTACATGAATTCCTGCAAGTCCTAGGTGATTTTAAGCCTTGTGAATCTACATTAGTGGTGAACTACATCAAGGTAAACCCTATGGTTCTATGTGAATGCATTCAAACATCTTTGTGAGAGTGAGAGTAAATTCTTTCTATCATATCATACTGATAGTTTTGAATTGCATTACTTGAGTGTGGGATTCTCTCTTAGCTTGTGAGTGGCACTTTAACCTTAAGATGAGTAGTGATGTCTTACTCTTAATTAGGAGAAATGATTGATAAGTTATGAAGTGAAATTGAGGAATGTTTTGAAAGTCTGGTGTCAAGGCTTGAGATGCTAAACAATTTTTGCTTTAAATGTGAATTCCATCCACTTGTGATGAAAAGGAAAATTTTGGAAAGAGTGTGGGTTGTTCTTTTGCCTTGTGCTTAACATTAGTAGCAATCAAATTCAATGCATTTGTTTGAGTTAATATGGTCTCACTGGAGTTGATTGAAGTTGAGTCAATCTCTTACTGAGGTGAATGTCTTTCTTTTCTTGAGGACAAGAAATAGTTCATGTTTGGGAGTTTGATAAGTTGGTATTTTACCAACTTATTGAGTTCTTTAGCATAGATTATTTCCTTCATTTTCATGCCTTTAACTGATTTTATGTGATAATTATTATATCTGCAGAAATTCAAGAGATAAGATGATAATCAGGGATTCGGAACCAAAAAAAGGCCAAAAAATAAGGACGAGAACCAAATCAATGAGTGAAGGAAGAAAACAGCTTTGTTGAAATAGTGTGCTAGCCATACAAGCCCCTATGTGACCGCACAAGGCCCTGTGCAGAGATCATAAGAAGGGAACCTAGAGAAGTTAGAAAATGGATAAGAAGAATTAGGTGTGTGGAGAACACAAGCCCGTGTGCGGCAACATGTACCTCCACACACCAACCAGTGAACTAAAGCTAAGAATAGTTTGTTTCTTTTTATGGGGACCGCACACCACTATGTGCTGAATCCAAATTTTCTGGCCGACTTGGAAACTTTAAAATACAAATTTTCAGTTATTGTACTAGTCTTCTTTTTCAGTTTTTAGAGAGCTTTTCATAAGCAACTTGGGGGACACTTCTACTTTACATCTTTGAGCAAGAATTTTCACCATTGTTAAACAATCATTGAGGTTTTCGAATTAAAATTTCATTTATGGGTGGTTTACAAGAAGAACCCTATGGTATAATTTTTTTCCTTTAATTTTGCGTAGCTAAACCTCAATCACAGGGTGTGTTATGATGGGTAAAATTTAGTGAGTGAGTATTGTAGATTTGCTTCTATTATTCATTATTGATTATGGGTCTAGTGATTTCTTCAGCATTTAATGGAAATTGGTGATTGAAAACACTAATTAAACCTTCAATTTTTGTTTTTGTTGAGAAAGAGTATAGGAGTTGGGAGAAGAATTCAATAGAAAGGACTTGGATGATTTCCATTTAATAATTGTTGCTAAGGAATAGAAAAATTTACTTGAAGTTTTATTGGTTGGTAAAAAGTGAATACACTTTGGGGTTTGAGAAAACTCAACTTGAATGTATTTGTGGATTCAGAAATCATAAGCATATCTTAAACCAATATTACCCATACCAAATATTAATTGTGAGGTGGATCGAAAGTCCCTATCACTATAAATAGACCCATCTAAGCACATTCTTAAGCTCTTTTATTGATACTAACTTTTTAGTTCAACTGTAATCGCTCAATATACAAGATAAACTTTACTTTTCATGCACCCCCTTTTGGTTAGCATGAATGCAATCAATTAGTGATTCTTTTGTTATTTGGGTCAAGTACTTAATCCTATTCCCGGTGGGATCGACCCTGATGTAATGACCCTTCTAGTTATTCACGTATTTTTGCATTTGTTATACTGTTAGAGCTTGTATGTAGAGGCCTCAAGTCATTTATAGCTTGTTGGGACTGGTAGTTCGGTGCTCGGAGTATTTGTTTGGTCTGTATGGCCATTTTCGTGTTTTAGAGCCTTAACTTAGGAAATCATTGACTTTGGTAAACATTCTTGGTAATCGTGCTTAGAATTAAATTATGATAGTTTTGTTAGCTCCAAGCATGGACTTTGGTCTAGTTGGACCTTTGGTTAGGATCTGGGAGCTTTTTAACTTTGAATTCTCTCTCATTCTGTGTTTTTAGACCAGTTGGGCTTGTTTGATTGACTTTGGTCAACATTCGGAGAAGACGGCCTCAGATGGAAATTCCATCAACACCAATATCTCCAAAATGTCAAGTTTAGGCTAGAGAGACCATTCATTCAGGTCCCGAGGCTTCCAGACTTGGTTATCGCCCTTAGGTTCTGTATTGAATAGTTGTCCTAAAGGTTGATTTTGGGCACGGGGCCTACTTTTTGTTAATTTTATTTAGTCTAAAATATCATTTTTAGTTGAATAGCTCAGCTCGTTTGCATTCACTGGACCCCAGATGTGATCCCGAGAGTCCTCCAAGAAATTCCTTGTGTTGGTATAGCAGTTGGCAGTTGGTTGCTATCATGGCACCAGCAGTCCTATGCCCACGCATGGGCATGTCCCCGTGGGCACAGCAGCGCCAGCCAACCGCCACATCGCTTGGCCTTTGCCTGCGCATCACCTGGGTTATGTGTGCATGGGCCGTACGCGCAGTGGCCGGTGTACGTGCACATTGGCAAGTGCCTAGCCTATGTATGAACCTACGCCTGGCTGCGTATGCATGGGCTGCACGCGAAGTGGCCGATGTGCGTGCACAGTGGCCGGCGCCTGGCACCCTATTTAGTCCATCTTCTCCCATTTTGTTCCAAGCACCCAAAAATCATTTTCTTCCATTCTTGTAAGCTTCAAGCTTCCAAAATCTTGTGTGGGCTACTCCAAGTCGTTGGGGTGATTATTTCTTGGTTCAGGATCGATTTCCCGGCTTCTATTGGTAAGCTTTCTTTGTTCATTTCCTAAATTTCCCTAAATCATTCTCCATTAAAACTTACACCAAAACCTCCATATTTCATCCTTGTTCATTCCAACAGCTTGGAGGAAATTATATTGTCGATTCTCGATCGTTTGTTGTCCCTAATCCGGTAAGTTTCCTCTTTACTCCCACTTTTTCTTCTTTAATTCCCTCTTTAGTTCTTGAGCTTCGGAGTTGTTTTAGAGCCCTTATGGTGGCCAACTATGCTAAATTTTTAGAGCATGTACTCTTGGAAATTCTGGGGTCCTCGTGATAAATTTTATTTCTGGTTTTAAGTGCAGGGCCCATGGGCCTGCTTTTGACCTGGATTTTGACCTTGCTAAAATATTAGCAATATGGGTACCGTTAGTTTTGTATTGAAGCATAGAATATGTTGTTGATAATTTGTTTATGATTTGGGGCTTCTCAAAGCAGTTCAATCTTGGATGATTGTTGTTCCAGTAGCTAGTCGTCGGATGACAGGTAGGTTATGGTTTTCCCTACCTAGACTCTACATATATAGGCTATAACTGTATTAATTAGAATCCTCGGGTTGGTTTTCTAGGTTGGTACTCCCAGACCTTGTCCATCTCTTTGATCCGTTAATTTCTTACGTTGTTTATAGTACTCATTGTAGTATTGTAATATTACTCTTGTGGCCCCATGTGGCCTGTGTATATGCCTCTGGACCATAGACGGTGGGATATTTGAGAATGTCCGCGAGTCCTACATATTTAGATGTTACTTTAGGCTGGTTATTTGTGTTGTAGAGCAGATTGTGCCTGTGTAGGGCCAGGAATGTTTGTGAGCCATTGGGCTAATCTATTGTTTGCGAGCATATCATTCATGCAAAGTATTTTTCTGCATATTTTACTATGGATTTGGCTTTGGGCCCACTATAAATGATTGTCTAAACTTTGCATAGCCCCGAGGGCCTATTTTTTGGTAAAATGATTATGAAAGGGTTTTGGAGTTGATTTATTATGAAACATCTTAGAGTAAAGAGGATATTACGATGATTTTATCACCAGTTTTTACACTGATACTAGACTCGGCTGTGCCGGAGTGCTAGACATATATTTACTATGTATTTAAATCTAGATATGCTTTGGGAACCCTTTATAAGGGTTATTGAGACTTGATTACCAATTTAGACCCGAATACACTTCAGACACCCTTTTGACAGGGTTTTGAGATTACTACTACTATTTTAGACCCGGTTTGATTCTGGGCATGTACTACAAGATTTTGATTTTTGATCTACATCTGGATACACTCCAGACAGTTATACTATTGAGATTCGTAGTTAGTATGTGGTCACGGATCTTCATGGACCCTGCTAATCTAAGACCAGAGGCTACATGCCTAGTGTGCCAGAGGAGGGGTGTACGATAGAGTTGAGCTACTCGGGGGAATCCCTTTCATAGATCCTGCCTCTATTGGGCCTTTTAGGTACTGGAGGGGGTAACATACGGGTTACTATCACACTGTTTCTATCATATCACATCATCATGCATTTTATATTCGTATTCCACCCTTGTTTGCTGTTTGCTTAGTGTACGATCCAGTAGTATGGGATACCGGAGGGTTTGTTTTCACTTGATTACGTTCCTCGATTGTATGGGTGGCTATTGGGACTGTAGGTAGATTATTACTCATGTCATATTGTAGAGCTTGTTATACCCTTCGGTTATTTGTGGTTTTAGCGGATGTTATTTTAGTATAGTACGAGTCGTTTGGACTCCCAATGTTGATGGACTAGTGGTTCCTTTATTGTTGAGGCACTGTTTATATGGCCTTCTAAGTATTTATAGGTTAGTGGACCCTACCCCTTTTTCTTGGTATTGATTAGTGGTTTCGGTTCTTGTGGCTTAGTTATTCCATCCTAGGGTTGTAATTGTGAGATTGCCATATGATTCCCTAATCTTGAATTGGTGTTTAAGCATGATTCCATTAGTTATATTGTTCTAGCTTTATTATGTTTTCATGCTTTCCTTCATTCCCTTTCTACTTGAGGTTACCAATATACCGCCATTTTCTCCACTATCTCTTTATATATATTTTTATTGCAAGGACTCCAGGTGCGCTTTTTTTTCCTTCACCTGTGTTATGTGTTATATATATCTTTTGTGGCTAGCATAGATTGTTTGTAATCCTTGTTGACTTCTATCCCTTCTAGTTTACATGTGCTTTCTCCATTGCTTCTATGACTGCTTATTTGTTATCTGCTAGTTACTGTTTTTATATCTTATATGCGTTGTGTCGGCTGATAATGCCTACAGGGTACCCGTTGCTTAGCAATTGGTGCTCATACTACACTTATGCATCTTTCTGGTGCAGATGTTAGTGTGAGATTTCGCCATTGATCGCATGGAGACTCATGCACTTTTTGGATATTCGAGACTAAGGTGAGCTCCTACCGACCGGGGCTTGACCACATCTCATCTTTTGGCACTGTTACTCTTTATTTATTTGGAGATAGTTGTATTTATTATTTAGTTACTTCTAGCAATTGTATTCTATTAGAAGATCTTGTACTATCGATATCAAGTCTTGGGGTTGGTGTAGTTTCTTTATGTATATATATTCAGGTTGTTGCTTCCGCATTGTCTTTATCTTATTTCTGCTTCCACTTATTTCTGCTTATATTGTGCGTTTAGGTTAGGTAGTAGCCCATTACTAAACATTTTGAGCTACGAGGATTGGTTCTCGTACTTGGGGGTTTTAGGTGCCATCACGACCCGAGAAATTGAGTCCTGACACCTAACTCATAGTTAGATAAATTATATTGCAATAACCATGTACACTTTCTCTTGAGAGGTTAATTTGAACATCACCACTAGGGATTATCCAACAGCTCACCTTGAGAATCCAAATAGCCAAACTCCACTCATCTCATCATAACCAGCTAGAACTCACATAGACATGCACATAAAAGTGCGGTAAGTGTAGTATGAGTACAAGTAACATTTGTACCTAGCAACATTTTTTACCAATCGTAAACAAAAGTAGTAATGAGGGCTAGTCCAAAACACTTGCTTGAACAGATATAAGACTATTAGTAGATAAAAGATGGACTACCTCCATAAGATATCATACCCCGAGCCTACACCCTGGGGGGGCCAACACTCAGAGTTACCTGGTTAGCCAAGCGAACCCTTGGTATAACATATTGTTAATATAGAACATTTATTTATGCGGAAGCTCATAGAGTGGGAAGAACCTCATCTTATCTTTACTTTTGTAAAATAATTCCAAAATGAGATAAATCCTTACCATAAAGAAACATAAGTCAGAAAAACTCTAGAAAACAACTGAAAGGTACTACTATCTGTATAACTATCTAATGAAGCCTCTAAAACAACTGAAAAAGTATGTCTACCAGGACAATGCCCCCTTCTACATTTATTTTCAATATCAACTTAGTATCAATTTTAAAAAAATGGTACCACAAGGCCTCTGATTTAAAAGAGGCTTACCACAAAGCTGAATGTAGAAGAATTAGCAAATTGGTTGATTCTGGTCCTAAACACATGTATTTGCATCGTGAAAGATGCAACGCCAAATGAAGTTAGTACAATAAATATAATAGTATGCATTACAGTTGAATGAAATAATAGAATACCAAGGTTGAACACTAAAATATGGGACTGAACAATAAGTCTATAGAACTTACATATGCTTGTATAACTTGTATGCAATAAAGAACACAACTTTCAAGGTAAAACCAAATGGCTAAGTTCCAATGTACTTTAAAAATAATAATTTTTTCGTTCGGGTGTTTCTTATAATAGGCATACATCATTGAGCTCATGATGTCCAATCATCATCCAATTGTAAAGTTGTTTTATACCTTGCCAAGGCATAGAACGTGAGATGTATTTATGGATCTAAACTGAGCCTCTTAGGATAAACAGAATTGCCCGACCTATGGAATAATCCCTTTCTATGTTGGTGTATGTAGTTTTGGGGTTTGACTTTATTTGTACCCTTATTGGTACTAAATAGTCCTCCCAAAATATAACTATATACTCATACTTTAGAATCTCTATTTAAGAAGTACCGAAATCATTCTTGGAGGTTTTAGTCCACTTCCTTTCTTTATTTGAATTATCATGATATTTTGCTCAAAAATTTCAATATTCATTAAGAAAACAATAACTTACAAGCTTAAATAATAGATTTGAGTTCTCTTTTGAAGTACTCTTTAATTGATTTTAAAACACTTCCTTATGAAGACAATACAAAAATACTAGCATTTATATGCAATGATTTCAAAATCAACAACAATACATGGTTTTATGGGATTAAATAAGGTATGAAGTAAATCAAAAATCACAATGACATAATTTTGATGCTTTCAATGATAGGCTTTAAAAATAATCATTCAAGATATAGGGAAATATGAAAAATAGAAAAAAATTGAGTAGAACACTAGCTTGATCTTACTAACAATTAGACTTCTAGAAGTTAGGGCGTGAGAAAGAATGGGTTTCAACCACTTGAGTAGTATTACATACCTTTAATGCTCCCTGAATCTGACGAAGAACCCTAACTTTGAGGAAGAACTCCAAGAACTCAATTCTTAAAACTTTGATTGAGCTTTCTTGAAAACCCTAGGATTGTCACGTTGAATTTCATCAATAAATTCAATTCGGATCATAAAAACTAGTTAAAATTACTTAGAAATCCTTTCAAGGACTTAATTTGGTGAAGGTGGGGGAGAGGAGGAGAGGAGACCAGTTCTAGGTTTTTAAAGGATAACCAAAGAATGAAAAGATTTGATTAAAATTGACTTAAAAGGGTTCTCATCGGCCCTTTTACACTGGATTTTTGACCCGCTAATGGGCATTTACGGCTACACATGATCCAAAAACCATTTCCAGAATATCGGCCCAAAGTTACTCATGTTGTCCCTTTTTTCACTGTATGTGCAGCTCACACATGGGATTTTGCGGCCACACATGATCCGCAAACCATTTCTAGAACGTCGATAAAAAATAAAATGACCATAACTTTTAACTCCGACCTTGGTTTGATGATCGGTCAGCAATGTTGGAAAGGAGACTCAAAGATCTATAATTTGTAGGTCATAAGACATGCAACTCTTCGAATTCTAAGTGATATGCTCATTTAAAGTTGACCCTAGTATAAACCTATATGAAAAGTATATCAGTAGGGAATCTTTCAACTCCACTTTGTGCTAGAGGTTCCTTAGGACCTTAATTCACATTCAACACTCTTCCCACGCTTAAGAAATAACCTTTAACCCAAAGTAAAATTAAAAACTCACTAGGTTTGGGACTAACTTCATGCGTAGAATGGTTTAAACCTTAGCCCAAAAATGTAGAGTGTTATAATATCTACCCCTTGGGATCATTCATCCTCGGAAGTAGGAAAAAGCTAACATGAAACTTATGAATAGAATTTGTATGGTCTCACAACATTTAGTTTCTCTAGCAACTATGTTAAAGCATGAAAATGAATGCGGAGTCTTGTACATAATAGATACAAAGCATGAATTCATGGAAATTCAATCCGAGAAAGGGACTATTACCTTAGATGTTTTCATCTTGAGAAGCGAACAAATGAGGGTATCTAGTTTTCATGTCTTCTTCATCTTTCCATGTAGCTTCTTCATCTTTTCTACTTTTACTGAAGCGACCTCCTCGGTCCTCAGCTTGCAAACTTGATGATCAAGAATTTCAACCAAATCTTCCTTGTAAGACAGGTTATCTCTTACCTCAATACTTTCTGTAGGAACAATGAGTGAGGGATAACCCACACATTTATTTAGATAGACACATGGAACACTGGGTGTATAGATGCCAAGTCCATAGATAGATCTAGCTTATATGCCACCTTTCCTATTACATTCAAAATTTGATAAGGACCAATGTACCTAGACTAAGCTTTCCTTTCTTTCCAAACATCATGACACCCTTCATGGGGGGAACTTTTAAGAACACACAATCATCCACCTTAAACTCTAAATCCATTTGCCTCACATCTACTTAAGATTTTTTTCAATTATGCATAGTCTACAAACTCTCTTGAGTGAGCTTCACCGTTCCCATAGCTTAAAGTACAAGGTCTTTCCCTAACAATTCAGCTTCACAAACCTCAAACCACCTAATAGAGGATCAATACTTTTTCCCATAAAGAGCCTCGAATCGAGCCATCTGAATGCTAGATGGTAGCTATCGTTGTATGCAATTTCAATGATAGGCAGGTGGTCATCCCGAAAACTCTTGAAGTCTATCAAACATGCCTTAAACATATCTTCAAGTATTTGAATAGTACGCTCTTCAAGACTATGGATTTATGGATGGAATACAATACTAAGGTTCACCTTCGTACCCAAACCTTTCTAAAATGACTTCTAGAAATGAGTTGTGAACTAGGAATCCCTGTCTAAAATGATGGAAAATGAAACACCATGAAGTTTGACAATGTCTTGAATGTACAATTTAGCATAGTCTTCTGCCAAATATGTTGTCTAAATAGGTAGGAAGTGAGCTAAGTTTGTCATATAGTCAATAATCATGCAAATTGAATCATGTTGATAATGCAATCGAGGTAAACCAATAATAAAGTCCATGTTTATCATTTCCTATTTTCACTCAGGGATGCTTATATTTTGACCCATACCACCAGAACTTTGGTGCTCAACCATAACCAGTTGACAATTAGGACATCTAGTTATAAAATCTGCAATATCTTTATTCATATTGTTCCACCAATAAACTTCTATCAAGTCATGGTACATCTTGGTAGAGCCTGAGTGAATTTAATATCTAGCATTGTGAGCTTCAAACATAATCCTCTCATGGAGACTATTAAAATCGAGGATACATAACTTACTTTGGTACCTTAGGACACCATTTCCCCTTTGTTTGCAAAATCCATAACTTTCTATTTGTGAACTTCATCCTTTAGTCGGAGAAAGATGGGGTCACTATTTTGCTTTTCTTTGACTTCAACCAATAGAGATGACTCGGCCCCATTCTGAACAACTACACCACTATCCTTGGAGTCTAATAGATAAACTCCCAATCATTCAAGCCGATGAACATCTCTTGCAGGTTCCCTCTTCCCTACTTTAACATGAGCAATACTCCCCATAAATAACCTACTAAGTGCATTAGCAATAATGTTTGCCTTACCCAGATGATTGAGGATGCTCATATCATAATCCTTGATAAACTCAAGCCATCTCCTCTACCTGAGGTTTAATTCCCTATGGGTAAAGATATACCAGAGACTTTTATGATCAATAAAAATATCTACATGCATGCCGTAAATATAATGTCACCCAATCTTCAAAGAGAACGCAACCACTGGCAACTCAAGATTATGAGTCAGGTAGTTCTTCTTATGGTTCTGAAGGTTTTTGGACGCATAAGCTATGAACTCATCATTTTTCATTATAACACAACCAATACCAATTCTTAAGTGCATCAAAATATATCACAAAACCATTAGTTCCCTATAGTAGGGTCAAAACTGGTGTAGAAGTCAACTGAGCCTTTAAAACCTTAAAGCTCTTTCACAAGAATCAGACTATAAGAACTTAACCTTCTTCAGAGTTAACTTAGTCAACAGAGTTGTGACAGATGAAAATCTCTCTACAAACTTCTTGTAGGAACCAACCTAACCCAAGAAACTCCTAATATTGGATGGGGTAGTGGGTCTAGGCCAACTTTTAACTGTATTAATCTTTTAGGAATCAAACTTGATCCCCTCACTTGACATAATATGGCCAAGAAATTCAACTAACTCAACCAAAAACTCAAACTTAAAAAATTTAGCATACCATTCATGGTCCTCAAGTGTTTGTAACACTATTTGGAGGTGACTTGCATTCTATTCTTTATTACGGGAGTAGATCAGAACACCATTAATGAAAATAATCACGAACAAGTTGAGGTAATTCGTAAAAATTATATTCATGATGTCCATAAAAGTTGCAGGAGCATTAGTCAAACCAAAGGACATCACAACAAAATTCAAAGTGAACATACCGGGTTCTAAAAGCTATATTTGGTATGTCACTTTCTCTAACCTTCAATTGATGATAGCCAAATTTGAGGTCTATCTTTGAGAAACACTTAGCACCTTAAAGTTGATTGAACAAATCAATGATTCTGGAAAGTGGATACCTATTCTTTATGATAATCTTATTTAGCCGATGGTAATTTGCACACATCCTAATAAAACCATCTTTCTTACACATGAAAAGGACTATATCACCCTACAGAGAGACATTTGGTCTAATAAACCCTTTATTAAAAATATCTTTTAATTAGTCTTTCAGTTCTTTCAATTCAGCTGGTGCAATTTGATATGGAAAAATAGAGATAGGTTGAGTATGGAGAAGGACATCTATTCCAATGTCTATCTCCCTTTCAGAAGGGATCCTGCGTAATAACCTATTCTATAATTATGTTAAATTAAGGCATAATTTTCTGGCTAGAAAAATCCCTAGGTGAGAATTGAAAATATTTGGCTAGGGTGAGCTCGAATTAAAATATAGTATTTTGTGCCTTAGGTGTATTTTATGCTTTGTGTATCACTGTGTGGTACTGTTCTGTCTAATTTTGGATAACCAACTACTGTAGAATCTTGTAGGAAGTTTTGGGATGAGAATCGAAGTCATAGAACTCCGGATATGATAGTTACCGCATAAGAAATAATTTATGGTGTCTATGAAATAAGATGTGTTGTGAAATAGGGATCTGGGAGCGAGAATGCCGTGTTCTGGAAATTTTTGCTCATAGCAATGGAGGATGCCACATCACGACGATCCATCCTAATGAGCTATTTATCATCATGATTATCCATCGCGATGGAGAGTCGTCTGTTGCGATGAGATTACGGGTAGTATACCTGGGCGTTCTGTAGTTTTCTAAGTTTTTTCTTTCATAACTCAACTTTGTTCTAGAGCTGTCAAAAGCAGTTATCCTAAGAAAACTATGGCAAACTCCATCATTTGAGCTAAGTAATCTGTAGCACCCTTATTTTATTAATTATTTATTTTCCTTAGACCTTGGGATGAAGAATTAATGGTGGGTTTCTTGCAATTAAGCTGTAGAAGTATGAACTTGGCAAATAACCCAATGGGTAGGTGTAAAATCACCTAGAATCAATTTTGAATTATGTTTCTATGAGTTCTAGCATGAAATTATTGATTCTTAACATGTTTAACGCTAGTGGGGAACCTTGGGTTCCATAAAGGTGAAACCTTTAGACTTAAAAATTATGGCAAAGCTATGAACTTGGTTAGAAACCTTTAATATTGATCCTATGAATGCAATAGGACTGATTTATGACTTATTAAACCCCTAGAAAATGCTATACATCTTCGGTAACAGGTAGAATGGTTGGGTTTGATTCCAAGACCTGAAATAAAGGGTAATTAGCTAATTACTCTTATATATTAGTTGTTTCTATACCTTGTGCATTTTGGAGAGTTAAGAAAAGGCAAGGAAGTGATGATATAGCTTGCAGGTGTTATATCTTAACTCGAGGTAGGTTATAATTTAAATTGGATTTAAGACTCTCTTTGTTGCATGCTCGTAGTGAAATATAATGATATCTGATTGGTCTTTGCACATGATTGTATTATGTATGCCTTTCTTGTCATGCTTGTATGAATAGGCTAAATGGACAGAAGTGAAAAGTAAGCTGGAAGGGCTAAGTATGAATAGTGCCTTAAGCACTGAATATTTTTTGAGAATATGGGTCTGAGCACCTGGCTATCCAGATATTATATTGAATATATTGATATAGAGCAGATACCTCGCCGTTATGGTACATAAACAATCTAGGGTCTCTTGCAGGTCATAGCTAGTGGGCAGCTGATGAACGCTCAAATTGTGCTCCCCAAATTTGGAGGTCACGATGATCGTACAGTAAAACAAAATTTATAATTCCCAATGGGTGTTGGTGTCGTACCCAAGGGACTTGGATCTAGCTAAATTAAGATTGTGTTAAAGTGAGTTCAAAATGAGAGTAAGTGCTTAAACATGAAAAGTAAAAGGTTTGGGGACTTGGGATATTGTCACTACAATCACAATGAAAATAAAAGAAAATAAATGAACGCGGGTGTACCAAATAGAGTATACGACTAGGGATGTGTATCCGGTGGGACTTTAATCATTGGCAAGGGTGATTATCAATTCAAACTTATTCTCACTTATTGACATAAGTAGCGCTGGTCATGGGTATGAATTGTTATCTCTCGATCAACAACCATATATCCAATAATCTTGGTTAGAGCATCATCGGTTTGATCAATAAATAACCAACCTAAGCTTGGGTAGGTCACACTATATCTAGCTTAGACCATTAAGTGGGTGATTCCTTCAATAAGAGCTATTTCTAGCCTCAAATCTAGATAGAGTCCCAAGTTCCCACTAGTAATTTCACATCCGAAACCATGAAATCCTCTTTCAAGCAATCACATAGTCAAGTAATGAAAATTAATGTTTGCAATCACCAAATTTAGGATTAAAACTTGGTGAAACTATTAGACCCATGCAAATAAGCAATTATAAAGATGAATTAACAATACCCATACCTATTTATCAAGCACCCATCATCAACACACTCCTAGACAAGAGAAATTAGCCACTCATAGCAAAGGAGAGAGATATACCAAATGGGTAAGTCAAAATCCTCTTCACTAGAGCTAAATCTCAAGCTCTAAGTTCAATTTGAGTGCACAAATGGTTAACCAAGAGAATGGATTCAAACCCTCTTCTCTTTGGAGAGGAAAACTTGTTCTCCAGACAAAAACCTTTCTAAAATATTCAGGACTGAAGTATCATATTTACAAATGAGCCTAAATTGGCCTTTTATAGCTTCCCAAAACATCACTAAAATTTAGGACAAAATTGCCCTTCGGGTGGTGTGCGGCATGATGTGCAGTTTACACGTCATGATGTCAATGTCAGACACCCTCTTTAATTGGACCAGTGACTTTAGCTGACTTTGGGAGCTTCGTGTGAAGGTGGTGCATTTTGCACCTTGGGATGTGCGCATCGCACAACGACCACACCCCTTAGCAGATTCTTTAGTGGCTTTTGCAGCTTCATGTGGAGGAGGTGCAGTTTGCATCTCAGCTTGTGTGTGTCGCACTACCACCGCATCTTAGGTCAGAATCTCCATTTTTTCTTAACACTTCACATTTCACTCCTTTTTAGCTCTTTTTGGGTCCATTTCCTTGTTTCTCCTTATTTATAAAAAGTAACTGCATAGACTTCAATAAAGGCCATAAGAACCTCTAAATCTATTAAAAACATAGAAATAATATATGGATATAGGCTCAATAAGTTGGTGGATTACTGACTTATCAGCAGCCATAAGACCAATAGGATGTGTGTACACCTTTTGCTTGTTTGTATCATGATATCGTCTCTATAAATTATGAACTTGATTTAGTTGCTGCTGAATTGACTGAAAGATTATCTGTTGATTGCTTATATGCTAAGTGTTGGATTCCTATTATTGGTTGTATATTTTTCTATTCACATGTTATATTATTGGGTTGGCCTATGATACCTACCATTACATAGTGTGTTGTACTGATACTATCATGTGCTCTTTTTTTGTTGAGTGCAGATCGTTTTCCAATACATAGAGTAGACTGATTGACTGCCAAGGGTGAGCATTATTTTCTAGGCTATTATGGATCTTCAACGAGTTATTGTCTTTCTTTCGGGTAACAAAACTCTCTATCCTTACTATTTTTAGTTGATATTGGATTCTGAGACTATGCTAGTTTAGTAGTTCTGGAAGATGACTTTCAGTTTTTGGGGATATGTTTAGTTGAATGTTTTTTTGCATATCCTTTCATTTATTTTATAAACACTAATTCATTTATAATTTAAGTGGTTTGCTTATCTATTTTCTTGAAATTGGTTAAGTCTAGGATTGGGTCTTGGGTGTTTGGTTCTCCTACCAGAAGGTTAGTGTGGGTTCCAATCACGGCCCCATCTGTGTTGTGACAAAGTTGGTATTAGAGACTCGGGTTCATTGATCTCATCATACTTAAATAAATGTAGTAGAGTCTTGTGGAATGGTATAGAAATGTCTGTACTTCTCTGCAGTAGGATATAGGACCTTAGTAAACCTCAACTTCTTTCATTCCTCATGCTATAACTTGATTCTAATTGGTATCTAGTTATCTAAATATGTATCGACCTCTTTCACTCTTATTCTCGTAGATAGTGAGGATATATTTGTCTAAAGCTAAATCAGTAGAGCTTGAGGTGGTTATCAAGGTTGTGGTTTGTGGTAGGGTCAGAGTTAGAGGTAAAGCCAGAGGAAGGAGAAGAGGCACACCCGCTAGGGGTGAGCTCGAGCTGCAGATCCGGCTCATGGAAGGTCAGCATCTCCTCTTCCACAAGAGAATGATCCTGAGGTTGTAGTAAAGGAAGAAGTCTAAGTTGAGAAAAATTAGGCAGCAAATCTAGTGCAGAGGATAAGCGCGTATCCAGTTCAAGGAGGTGTATGTAGGTCCCATTATCATCTGTGGTAATCAATCAGGTTTCGAACTTTCTTAGTGGTTTGACAGGGGATGGAGCTACTACTGTGGTCCCTATCATTAAATATTTAGTGACCCAGCATGTTATAGCTGTGGCACCATGATTAGATGCTTTCTTTGAGACAGGCATGTTTCTTAGACCAGTAACAGGCCCTGTGATGACTGGTAGTGAGCATGAACTCTTCTGCAACTTCATGAAGATAAGGCCTCTTGTGTTTCATGGATTGGAATGTGAGGATGCCTATGAGTTCATCATAGATTTCCATGAGAGGCTACATAAAATAGGCATTGCTAAGAGGCATGGGGTAGATTTTGTGTCATTTCAATTTCAAGGGGATGCCAAGATATGATGGAGGGCATTTGTAGACTGTAGGCCTACTGAGGTGCTCCCGGTGACTTGGAGTCACTTCTATTAGGTCTTCCTAGAGAGGTATGTTCCTAGGACCTTGTGGGAGAGGAAGAAAAATGATTTTGCAAATATTTTTGTAAGAAAATTCTTTTGTGGCTGCTTATGAGACCCATTTCCATGCCTTAGCTCGTTATTCTTCTCAGCTAATTAATAAAAAAAATTGTGGATCCGCCGCTTTGTGAAAGTCCTAAATAAAACATTGTAGATCACCTTCTTGCAGATAGCATCTTCGAGTAGGTCATATCAAAAAGTGGTAGAGTTCGTAAAGAATATTAAGGGGGTAAAGTATGAGAGTCATGAAAGGATAGCTTTGAAGAAGCCTCAGTCTAGAGTTGTTTACAACAATTAGTTTTTAAGGGTCTAGGGTTCATAGGGATACCCTGAATGCACTATTCATTCATTGGCTCCAGATTCTGTTATGGGTTCATCAAGGACCAGCCAGCCTACACCAGACTTTGGTAGGTATTTAGCTTAGTCAACTTCAGTATTGTACCTAGTTTTGACCATATTTTATTTAAGTATGGTAAGCATGGTCACTTGTGGAGGAACTATCCTCGGTTTTGACTGACATCATAGCAGCAGGATCATAGAGCTTTGGTTCCATCTGGTATTGATATTGGTTATGACAAAGATCATCTGCATGACAAGCGAGGCGGTCACATGGTAGGTAAGGGTGGTGCTCAGCCCAACAGAGGCAGTGGTAGAGGAGATAATTAGCCCAACAGGGGCGATGCATAGATAAGAGAAAAGAATCACTTCTATGTTTTTCTAGGTAGACTAAAGGTAGAGGCTTCAGACGCAGTGATCATATGTACCATTCTTGTTTGTGATTATATGGCTTCAGTTTTGTTTGACCCTGGGTCAACCCATTTTTTATATTTCTGCTAGTTTTGCTAAAAGTTTTAATATGTAATGTGAATCCCTTAACCTTTATGTTACTGTATCTACTCCGGTAGGGGATTCTTTGATGGTGGATAGAGTCTTTGGGGATCGTCCTATCATATTTGCAAGGTGAGAGACCTTAGTTTACCTAGGTATTCTTGACATGGTAGATTTTGATATTGTCTTAGGAATAAGTTGGTTGTCTCTGTATCATATTATTTTAGATTGTTATGCTAAGACAGTGACTATCTCTACGCTTGAGTTGGATAGGTTAGAGCTAGAGGGTAAGTATAGTCCAACACCTATCAAATTTATGCCCTTCCTTCATGCTTTGAGTCTTATGGGGAGGGGATGTTTGGCATTCCTATCTCATCTTTGGTACTCAAGTTCTAAGGTCCTATCTATAAAGTCACTTCCGATAGTGTGTGAGTTCTAGGAGGTGTTTTCTGTAGATCTTCCTAGCATGCCACCATACCAAGATAATAATTCCTCCATAGACTTAGAGTCGAACACTTATCATGTCTTTATTCCTCCCTATTGGATGGTGCCAACATAATTGAGAAAGCTTAAAGTTCAATTGCAAGAGATGTTGAGTAAGGGTTTCATCTGCCCAAGTGCCTTCCCATGGAGTGCTCCAGTGCTCTTTATTAAAAAAAAGGATAATAGTCTGCGAATGTGCATAGATTATAGATAGTTTAACAAGGTTACTATACGTAACCAGTACCCTCACCCTTATATTTATAACATGTTTGATCAATTACAAGAAACGTCGGTGTTCTCTAAGATTGACTTAATGTTTGGTTAAAATCAGCTAAAAATTCAGCCTTCAAATATCCCTAAGACAGCATTTCGGACTCGTTACAAGAAATATGAGTTTCTAGTATAGTCATTCGGGCTGACCAACATCCCAGATGCCTTCATGGGTTTGATGAATGAAGAATTCAAGCCCTATCTTGACTCCTTCATCATAGTTTTCATTAAAGACATCTTGGTGTACTCTCAGGATGATAAGGAGCATGAGGATTACCTCAGAATTATGTTGGTATTGCTGAAGAGGAAGGAATTATAAGCAAAGTTTTCAAAGTGCAAGTTCTGGTTATCTTCCGTGTCCTTCTTAGGACATGTGGTTTCAAAAATTAGGGTGATAGTAGAGCCCCAGAAAATAAAAGTTGTTAATAATTGGTCTAGACCCACTTTGGTGATAGAAGTTTGAAGTTTTATAGGGCCGGCTAGCTATAACTGCCAGTTCATCAAGGATTTTGAATCCATTGCCACTCACCTGACTTGCTTCTCTCAGAAGGATGTGACATTTGTTTTGTAAGAAGAGTGTGAAGAGAGATTCCAAAAGCTCAAGACCTTGTTGACCACATCTCCTATTCTAGTTTGTAAAGACTTTATTATTTATTGTGATGCCTCATGGTCTGGTTTAGGTGTTGTGTTGATGCATGACTGGAATTCCATTGGTTATGCTTTGAGATTACTCAAGGTGCATGAGAAGAACTACCCTACTCATAACTTAGAATTGGTTGCAGTAGTATTCTCCCTCAAGATTTGGAGGCACTATTTGTATGGAGTCTGTTGTGAGGTGTTCACAGACCACCATAGCCTGCAACATGTCTTCACCTAGAAGGACTTGAACCTAAGACAATGGAGGTGGATAAAACTTCTTAAGGATTATGACATCACCATCTTGTATGTTTTGAGTAAGGCTAACATGGTGGTTGATACGTTAAGCAGGAAGACTGAAAGCATGGGTAGCTTGTCTTACCTAAACGTTTCTATGCGACCACTAGCCAGGGATATTCAGGCTTTGGCTAACTACATTATGATATTGGAAATTTCTGAGAGGGGTGGCTTACTAGCATGTGTAGAGGTGGGTTCCTTTTTCCTAGAGAAAATCAAAGGTAAGAAGTTTGATAATATGAAATTGAGTAGAATTTGTGACAAGGTGTTGCAAGGTGAGGCCAAGAAGTCCATCATCTATAAGGAAGGTCTCCTAAGGATCAAAGGGTTATTTTGTGTGCCCTATGTTGAGGAGGTTATTCTCACTATTTTGACTGAGGCACAAAGTTCTATGTATTACATACATGCTGGTGTGAACAAGATGTATCGAGACTTAAAGCTACATTAATGGTGGGGTAGGATAAAGAAATACATAGTAGATTTTATGGCTAAATGCCAAAACGGCCAGCAGGTAAATTATGAGCATCAGAAACATAGTGGTACACTTCACAGAATGTCCATTCATGTATAGAAGTGGGAATGAATAGCTATGGACTTTCTAGTTGGTCTCCCCAAGACCTTGGGAAATTATAATTTGATATGGGTCATTGTTGACAGACTGACAAAATCTGCACACTTCATCCTTGTACAAATGACTTATAATACGGCCAAGTTAGATAAGCTATATCCTAAAGAGATTGTTGGGTTGCATGGGGTTCCCATCTCCATTATTTCTGATAGAGGTACCCACTTCACCTCTAATTTCTGGTAAAAGTTGCATGAAGAGTTGAGGATAAGATTGGACCTGAGTACAACCTTTCACCCTAAGACTGACAGGCAGTCCTTGCGTATGATTCAAGTGCTAGAGGACATGCTTCGCACATATGTGATTGACTTTGGGGATCATTGGGATCAGTATCTGGTGCTGGCAGAGTTTTCTTACAATAAAAATTATCACTCCAGCGTAGACATGGCCCCATTTGAATCTTTGTATGGAAGTAGGTGTAGATCACCAATTGGGTGGTTTGACTCATCCGAAGTGAAACCTTTGGGTATGGACTAGGAAAGAGACTCTTTGGAAAGAATGAAATTCAGCCGGCAGAAGGAATATGTGTACTGAAAGGCTAGAGGTATGCACTTCACAGAGGGTGAGCAAGTTTTGCTCAAAGTCTCACCCATGAAGGGTGTTATGCAATTTGGAAAGCGAGGAAAGTTGAATCCGAGGTATATATTGGGCCCTTTGAGATTCTTCAGAAGGTAGGGCTAGTGACTTATAGGTTGGTCTTACCACCTAGTCTGTCAGGGGTTCATCCTGTATTCCATGTGTCGATGCTTAAGAAATACCATGGTGATGGTAATTACATTATTCGCCGAATTTGGTCCTGTTAGATGAGAACCTCTCTTATAAAGAGGAGGCCATTGATATTCTTTATCAAGGCTTTCGAAAGGTTAGGACTAAGGATATTGTATCTGTAAAAGTCCAATAGAAGAACCGTCCCATTGAGGAGGCCACTTAGGAGACTAGGGGAGACATTCATAACAAGTATTCTCACTTGTTCATTGATTCAGGTAATCTCCATTTTCCCCTATTTTCTTCTCGATTGTCATTCAG
Organism: Jaltomata sinuosa; assembly: GCA_003996215.1. Lineage (NCBI taxonomy): Eukaryota > Viridiplantae > Streptophyta > Magnoliopsida > Solanales > Solanaceae > Jaltomata > Jaltomata sinuosa. Next base: position 196,850 of record QJPP01003271.1, on the reverse strand, counting down.
GGATGAACGATAGTTTAATGGTATCTAATGTAATGATGTATTCTATTATTATGCTTAATTAAGGCATAAGTACCCAGCTAGAAAAAATAATAGGTGAGATTGAAAATTTCAAGCTAGGGTGAGCTCAAATTTAAATATAGTGTTATGTGCCTTAGGTGTATTTCATGCTCCGTGTGTCATTATATGGTAGTGTGGTGTCTGTTATTTGATAACCAACTACCGTAGGATCCTATTGGAGGCTTTGGAATAAGAATCGAAATCATAAAACTCTGAATATGATAGTTATAGCATTGGAAATAATTTGTGGCATCTCAAAATGAGGTGTGTTGTGAAATAGTCTGGGAGTGAGAATGTTATGTTATAGAAATTGTCACTTGTAGCAATGGAGGATGCCTCATTGCGATGATCCACCGCATCTAGCCATTTCTCATCACGATGATCCTTCACTATAGAGAGTTGTCTATCGCGATGAGATTACTGGTAGTATACTTAGGCGCTCTGTAGTTTTCTGAGTTATTTCTTTCATAACTCAACATTATTCTAGAGCTCTCAAAATCAGTTCTCTTAAGAAAACTAGGGAAAACTCCATTGTTTGAGGTAAGTAATCCATTAAACCCTTAGTTTATTGATTAATTATCTTCCTTGGACCTTGGGGGGAAGAATTAATGATGGATTTCTTGCAACTAAGCCCTAGAAGTATGAACTTGGGGAAGAACTCTATGGGTAGGTGTAAAATTACCTAGAATCAATCTTAAATTATGTTTCTATGAGTTTTAGCATAAAATTATTGATTCTTAACGTGTTTAAGGCTACTGGGGAAACTTGGATTCGATAAAGGTGAAACCTTTAGGCTTAAAATGGTGGAAAAGCTATGAACTTTGTTAAAAACCTTTAATATTGATACGATGAATGTAATAGGACTGACTTATGACTTATTAAGCCCTTGGGGAATGCTAGAAACCTCGGGTAATGGGTAGAATGGTTGGGTTTGATTCCTAAGACCTGAAATGAAGGGTAATTTGGCTAATTACTCTTATATATTTGGTATTTTTTGACCTTGTGCATTCCAGAGAGTTAAGAAAGGACAAGGTAATGGTGAACTATCTTATGGGTGTTATATCTTCACTCGAGGTAGGTTATAGTTTAAATTAGAGTTAAGACTCCCTTTGTTTCATGTTCTTAGTGAAATTATATGATTTGCGATTGGTATTTGGACATGATTGTATTATGTATGCTTTTCTTGTTATCTTTATGTAAATAGGCTAAATGGACAGGAAGTGACAAGTAAGATGGAAGGGCTAAGTATGAATAGTGTAATGGGCGCTATGTTTTATGAGAATATGGGTTTGAGCACCGGTCTATCAAAATATTGTATTGAATACATTGATATGGAGATGATACCTCAAAGGTATGGTACATGGACAACTTAGGGTCCCCTGCAGGTCATAGATAATAGGCAGCCATAAGAGCCATAACATATGTGTACACCTTTTGCTTGTTTGTATCATGATATTGCCTCTATGAATTATGAACTTGATTTAGTTGCTGCTGAATTGACTTGAAAGATTATATGTTGATTGTTAATATGTTAAGAGTTGTATTCCTATTATTGGTTATATATTTTGCTATTCGCATGTTATATTATTGGGTCGGCCTATAATACCTACCAATACATATTGTATTGTACTGATACTATACTATGCTCTTCTTTTGTTAAGTGCAGACTCTGTTCTAGAGGCTTAGATGCGACATCAATTAAAGTAGACCGATTGACTACAGATCCAAGGGTGAGTACTATCATCCAGGCTGCCATAAATCCTTCACGAGTTGTTATCTTTCTTTCGGGCAACAGAACTCTCTATCCTTACTATTTTTAGTTGATATTGGATTCTTAGACTATGCTTGTTTAGTAGTTCTTGACGATGACATTCAGTTTATGGGGATATGTTTAGTTAAATGTTTTCTGCGCATCTTTTCATTTGTTTTATAAACAGTGTTTTATTTATGGTTTAAGTTGTTTGTTTATCCATTTTCTTGAAATTGGTTAAGCCTAGTATTGATTCTTGGGTGTTTAGTTCTCCCACCGGAGAGTTAGTGTGGGTGCCAATCACGGCCCCATCTAGGTCATGACAAAGTTTGCATCAGAGCCCCGGGTTCATTGATCTCATCGTACCAGATTAAGTCTAGTAGAGTCTTACGAAATGGTATGGAGATGTATGTACTTCTCTGCAAGAGGCTATAAGATTTTAGAAAACCTCAACTTCTTTCATTCCTCGTGCTATAACTTTATTCCAATAGGTATCTAACTCTTTCACTATTGTTCTCGCCGAAAGTAAGGGTATATTTGTCTGAAGCTAGAGCAGAAGAGCCTGAGCCAGTTGTCGAGGCAGTGATTCATGGTAAGGTCAGAGTAAGATGTTGAGCCAGATAAAGTAGAGGAAGCGCGCCTTCCAGGGCGAGCGTCAGCTCCGGCTTATAAAAGGAAAACATCTCCTCCTCTGTAAGAGAATGCACCTGAGGTTGTAGTTGAGGAAGAAGTCCGAGTTGAGAAGAATGAAGTGGAAAAACCAGTGTAGGTGACAGACGTGCACCCAGTTTAGGGAGGTGTAGTGCATTTCTCATTTTCATATGCGGTAATACAGGAGATTTTGAACTTTCTTAGTGGTTTGGCTAGGGATGGAGATACTTTTGCGGTCCTTGTCGTTCATTATCCGGTGAATCAGTATGTTGCAGCTATGGCACTATGATTAGATGCTTCTTCTTAGACAAGTATGTTTCCTAGACTAGTAACAGGCCCTGTGATGAATTGTAGTAAGCATGAACTCTTCTGCAAGTTCGTGAAGATGAGCCCTCCTATGTTTCATGGATTGGAATATGAGGATGCCTATGAGTTCATCATAGACTATCACGAGAGGCTGCATCAAAAATAGTCATTGTTAAGAGGCATGGGGTAGACTTTGTGTCATTTTAGTTTCAAGGGGATACCAAGATGTGGTGGAGGGCATTTGTGGACTACAGGCCTACTGGGGCACTCCATGTGACTTGGAGTAACTTCTATCAGGTTTTCCTAAAGAGGTATGTTCCTCGGACCATGACGGATAAGAACAAAGATGAGTTCAAAAATATCTTGCAAATAAATTCTTCATTGGTTGCTTATGAGACCCATTTCCATGCCTTAGCTTGTTATTCTTCTCAATTGATTAATACAGAGAAAGAACGGATATGCTGCTTTATGAAAAGCATGAATACACCATTGCATATTGCCGCTTTGAAAATAAAATCTTCGGATAGGTCATTTTAAGAAGTTGTGGAGTTAATAAAAAATGTTAAGGGAGTGAAGCAAGAGTGTCAGGAAAGGATAGTTTCGAAGAAGCCTTGTTCTGGAGGTGGTTATAGAGGTCAACTTTCAAAGGGTCAGGGTCACAGGTGTACCTTGTGCACCCCATTCATTTGTCGGCTCCAGTTTCTATAGGGGATCCATCACAGAGCAGTCAACCTACACCAGACTTTAGTAGGTATTTGGCTCAGTTAATGTCAGTATAGTTACCTACTTTCGATGTTGTTTTCTTTGAGTGTGGTGAGCGTGGTCACTTGAGGAGGAACTATCCTCAGCTTTGACAGACATCACAGCAGCAAGCCCATAGAGCTTTGGTTCCAGTTGGTAGAGATATTGGTCAGGACAAAGATCATTTGGAGGGCAGGTGAGGCGGTCCCATGATAGGTAGGGGTGGTGCTCAGCCAAACCGGGGCAGTGGGAGAGGAGATTATCAGCCCAGCTGAGGTGGTATGCATATGGGAGACAAGAATCACTTCTATGCTTTCCGGGTAGACCAGAGGTAGGGGCTTCAAATACGGTGATCACATGTACCATTCTTATTTGTGATTATATGGCTTCAGTGTTGTTTTACCCTGGGTCAACCTTTTCTCTTAGGCCCACTAGTTTTGGTATGAGTTTTGATATGTTGTGTGGATCCCTTGACCTTTTTGTTATTGTATCTACTCCAATAGGGGATTCTATGGTGGTGGATAGAGTCTTCCAGGCTTTTCCTGTCATATTCGCATGGGAGAAACCTTAGCTGACTTAGTTATTCTTGACATGGTAGACTTTGATATAATCTTGGGAATGAGTTAGTTGTCTATGCGTCATGTTATTTTTTATTGGCATGCAAAGATCGTGGCTATGTCTATGCCTGGGTTGGATAGGTTAAAGCTAGAGGGTAAGTATAGTTTGGGACCTTTGATGTCATGCCCCGAGGTTTACCCCCTAGATGTAACACGGGACTTGGGACCACAAGTGTCGCAAGCTAACCCTTGGTCATAGCATTCTCAAGCATAACAAAAGATAAGCGAAAGCATAATAAATAAATCTGGAATCCCATAAATGGATAATCAAGTCAAATGGGATACAAAATCCAGAAAGAGACTCAAAAGTTGTCTATGTCTGAAAATCCTCTACTCATGACATATAGATATTCTAGGACAAGACCTAGCTAACTCGAATTATGGAAAATATAATAGCTAACAATGACTAAGAACATAAGTAGTCCTCGATCTAAGAGGACTCGCCAACAGCTGACAAAAAGTGGCCCGGAAGCTCTAACCATGGGTCTGAGAAGGAACACCTGAATCTGCATCATCAAAGGATGCAGCGCAAGATATGCGTCAGTACTATAAGATGTACCTAGTATGTGAAATATGCATAGGTCATGCTAAAATATACTTGAAAGCGTGTTTAAAAGCTGAGATCATGCATAATTCTTGATAAAACATGCTTGAATTATCCTTAAAGCTGAGATCATATGGTAAAAGTAAAATCTCTAATGTAATGACTCAATACAATATCATAAGCTAAAAACATAATCATAAGTAATAAGTCTGAAATCTGAAAGCAAGGAGTCAATACATTTTTAAACTTGAAACTGTTTCTGTGGGAGGTTCTCTAACCGACATAGACCATGTGAGCTACATGGAATCCAATGTATACGCCCCATCGAGAGGACCCAATATACCTTGCCAGGGTATAAAGGCATGATTGTGGCGTGATCACTAAAAACTGATGCCCAATAGAGGAACTTGCAAACCTATGGGGGAACGTAGTTTTGGGACTAAGGGTACTCTCACCCGGTCCAACTTGGTGCTAAATACTACTCATAAAATATATAAATATAGCTCATATAATACTGGGGCATATCTGATGCCAAAACTGATCATAATTGGTGACATATCTGATGTCAAAATTGTTCATAACTGGTGACATATCTGATGTCAAAACTATATATAACTGTTGACATATCTGATGTCAAAACTTTACATAACTGGTGACATATCTGATGTTAAAACTGTTTATAAACTGGTGACATATCTGCTGTCAAAACTATTTGAAAAGCAATAGGACGTATCCGATGTTATGCAATTCAAAATCATACATCTAAAGAATGTGCCTAGCTATAACTCAAAATATACTTTTACTTACTAAATTCATACTTGAATAGGTGGGCATGCAATTTCATAAAATACATAAGGACATGTTATCTAAACATGTAAACTTTCACTTAAAATCATGCAATTCAATGGTATCATGCTAGGATTCAACTTTAATAAATGGGCTTTTGAAACCAATTAAGGAATCTTAATAAAATCATAGATAAACCATAAGAAACCATGAATTGATGCATAGAAACTGATTTCATAAACTTTCCCCAATTTTAATCAAAACCCTAATTTCACAAGTTCATAATTCAAAGTAAGAATTGGGGGTTTTGGGCACAAGGGTGAAAGTAACCCATTGTTGATTACCCATATACCTTGGTTGAAGACAACTCACTTGAATTGGAAAGACTTAGGAGACTTAAACTTGGAGCTTGAGACTAGGAGTTGAAACCCTTGTTTGAAGCTTGAGAGGATGGAAAATTCCTTTTCTTCTTTGGGAGGTGAATGAATGATTTAGGAGGAACTTAGGGTAATAAGGGTGAAAACCCTACTTGAAATAGTCAAAACAACCTCACTTAGGAGTTAAAAGGGTGGGGAATGACTAAGATACCCCTGGGACTTAAATAAGAAAAAGCTGGGAAATGGTCGGTCTCAGGGACCACGGGTTGATCGATGGTCCGTCGTCCAAAAGGAATGACCATCAAAGGGGTTCGTATTTTGACTGGAGGGGTCTAGAAGATACTGGATCTCAGGGACTATGGGTGAAATGACGACCCATAGTCCATAAGGATGGGCAGTCCTGTAACCCGTTATTTCTGGGACCTGAAGGGGAGGTTTCTAAACTCTGAACGATGAGTCTCAGTCTAGGGTGGAATGACGGTCTTTCATCCAGAAGGACGGACCATGCTTCGACTCGTCTTATCTGGGACTCTTTTTTGGGATTTCTGAAACTTGGATGACGAGTGCACAGGACGAACCGTGGTTCCAAACCATGAATCGTCAACTGACTCGTCGTCTCTGGGAACTTGAAATTTTTCTGTGATTTTAACTTAGACAGCTGAATAGGTTTCTGGGGTGTTACAATATCTCCCCCTTGGAATCATTCATCCTTGAATGAAGGCTAAACAAGGAAAACTGAGGAGAAAATAGCCCAACCAAACATCAAAACATGGAAATCAAGGAAACATCATGAACACTGAACTTTTCAACTTGAAAACATGATAAACTAACTTTCTAAAACATGGATGCATGCTAGAATCATAAGAGGAACTGATGGAATAAAATCGGAGGGACATACTAAGGAGGAAACTAGTACCTCAAGCTGGAACCAGATTGGAAGGAAAAAGGTTGAGGGTACTTGGCCTTCATGGATGATTCTACTTCCCAAGTAGCTCCTTCAACTGAGTTGTAAAAGCTAAAGTACTATCGTGGTAACCGACTTCTGATTGAAATAAAAACTGAGATGGTTTCATGAGACACGTATGCATGCTGAAAATGTGAGAATACCCAATAGGACAAGAACTAGATATTCGACAGGATAACTAGCCTGGGGTGAGAGTAGGAACTCAGCTAAAACTCATAAAGAACAAACATACTCTAGAACTCACAATTAACAGAAAAGGACACCAAACTGAGAGAAGTAGATATACGGGGAAACTATTCTCTTCTGAATACCACTCCTACCATTTGCAACTAACAACCTCAACAACGCACATAAAGGTACTAAGTTCTGAGTCTAACTACCCGATTCTCCATGTTCAAACCTATCTCAACCAGATCTATTGCATCTAGAATGTCTTTTAAGGATAGCATCCCCTCTTATCAAATGACCAACTAACCTAGGGCTCCCAACCAAAGGGTCACTAGTTGCGCAAAACAATTATCCACATATATCCCATCACGATATTCAAGCTTATAACTATGGTCACCTTATGGTTTCGTAGCTTACCTTATTTAAGACTTCTCTCCTCTTTATTATCATAACTAGGAATCGTAAATTCAAAAACATATACAGAGGGACATACTAAACTTCCTCATCTAACTATTTCACATGAATAATCCTTACCTCATAATTCACCCACACCTAGAAGCCAAGGTGGAACAAGTACACTAACAAGGAAAAGAAATATGCTACCTCCCAACTAGGCTACTACAAGGCCTTCTCCCCTAACACTTATAACAACATAAACAAGAATCATCGAAAGAAAAGAGCGAGAACATGAGCCTCACGAATGAAAGACTACTGATTGATCTTGACTTATACTTAGCGTGATCAAGCCACTCAAGGTGAGGCTTGGGGAATTAAGCACAATAGGCATAAGCATTTCCCATACTGGGCACGAAAGACATGAATCAGTGGGGATCACCACCCCTCATAATCAAAGGCAAAGATCAAAGGGCTTTAGAATAAGAAAATCATAAAAGTGAATCATTTCAAGAATCAGGTTTGAGCATATACATGGCGTAACATGATTTGATTAGCCATTGAGGCATGTCTGAGGAATGAACTGAGGAAATTGGATCGAGCATACTTAGAGACATGTGTTTACATAGATACTAACCTCAGGGCATAAAGCTAGAATTTATAGAATCGCAGGATAAGAGTAGAATCATTGCCTAAAGCAATCACTTACCATTCTAGAACCTGTACATGAGAGTGAATCTCAAATAGGACCATAGCGCTGACACACATGGCATGAAAAGACATCATAATAGCAGAAGTATACTTAAGACGCTAGGATGGAAATAAGCTTCTGCCTACCCTCTTGACTTTGTTGTAACACCCACAAGCATCTCTACCTGAGCCTCCAAAATCTGACTGATTCTACATTTCACCATATCCCCCTTAGGCTCATGCTACCCTCCTAAGTCTATGGACCTCTCACCAATCTCTTAAAGGGACTAGGACCATTTTACCCTAACCAAACATACACTACTCCAGAATCTAGCACGAATACCCACTTCCTTCTATAGTCTAAGACCCTCTTTCACCTAAAAATATTGGCCTCAACCTTTCTATCTCATATAAGGGTTGTACATATCACACTCAATAACTTCCAACATATCCCTTGCAAATACATGTCAAGCTTACATGGTTCTAACTCTCAAAGCTCTCTCTTTATACTACCTACCAAATCAAATGCGTTAAAGCCTATACCGAGAGGCTCAAAATTTCTTATCCTTCTCTAACTCACATATATATATCATGCCTACACATTCACACTTGTTGTAACTCATCACTTAAACTCTTGCATACACTATACCAAGCCTACCAAAAAATACCACAAAACTATCATTCTCACTCTCATACTATCATCCTTTTGTTCACATCCTATACCTGGTCTATACTAGCACAAGAAGTTACCACTCTTTAATCCACACCAAGGGATGTATAATCCCATTACCCATCTAGTAAAACACAACTCTAAATACATACTCCAATCAACTATTATTCCCTGTCTAGGCTACCATCCTTTTGACTTCATATTTCTGGGTCTAGGTTCATTCTACTACTAATGGCTTACAATACAACATCTGTTGGGTGGCAACACTACCCAAGGATACAGCTACACATTTTCCCCTCTTCCAGAATAATTAGTAACAAGGTTCTGAAAGAGGATCTGAGAGCACCTTACTAAGATATAATCTGAGACTCACTACTTCTGGCACTGCAAATATGAGGTAAAGCAGGTGGAATTAGGACAACACATAAATTTGGAGAATATATAGAGTTAAACTCTATCACATAATATTGAACATGAAAGAAGTGAGTTTTTCCTAAGACACCTCATAGCCTTTCTCTCATAAGTGTGGTGCACTTCACACCCATGAAAGAGACTCTACCTGATGCGACTTTCAGACACCCTAGGACTCTTGAACCTGAGGCTCTAATACCAAGTTTGTCATGCCCCGAGGTTATCCCCTAGACATAACATGGGACTTGGGACAACAAGTGCCCCAAGCTAACCCTTGGTCATAGCATTCTCAAGCATAACAAAAGATAAGCGGAAGCATAATAGATAAATCTAGAATCACATAAATGGATAATCAAGTCAAATGGGGATACAAAATCCATAAAGTGACTCAAAAGATGTCTATGTCTGAAAAGCCTCTACTCATGACATATAGAGTTGCTAAGACAAGACTCTAGCTAACTCGAAGTGTGGAAAAATATAATAACTAACACTGACTAAGAATATAACTAGTCCTCGATCTAAGAGGACTCACCAACAGTTGACAGAAAGTGTCCTAGAAGCTCTATCCACGGGTCTGAGAAGGAACACCTAAATCTACATAATCAAAGGATGCAGCGCAAGATATACGTCAGTACTATAGGATGTACCGAGTATGTGAGATATGCATAGGTCATGCTAAAATATACTTGAAAGCGTGTTTAAAAGCTAAGATCATGCATAATTTGTGATGAAACATGCTTAAATTATCCTTAAAGCTGAGATCATGTGGTAATAGTAAAATCTATAATATAATGACTCAATGGAATATCATAAGCTAAAAAACATAATCATAAATAGTAAGTCTGAAATTTAAAAGAAAGGAGTCAATACATTTTTAAACTTGAAACTGTTTCCGTGGGAGGTTGTCGAACCGACATAGACCATGAGAGATACATGGAATCCGATATATACGCCCCATCAAGAGGACCCAATAAACCTTCCCAGGATATAGAGGCATGACTGTGGCGTGATCACTAAAAGCTGATGCCCAACAGAGGGGACTTACAAACCTATGGGGGAACGTAGTTCTGGGACTAAGGGTACTCTCATCCGGTCCAACTCGGTGCTAAATACTACTCATAAAATATATACATATAGCTCATATAATACTGGGGCATATCTGATGCCAAAACTGATCATAATTGGTGACATATCTGATGTCAAAACTGTTCATAACTGGTGAAATATATGATGTCAAAACTGTACATAACTGGTGACATATCTGATGTCAAAACTATTTATAAACTGGTGACATATCTGATGTCAAAACAGTTTGAAAAGCAATAAGACGTATCCGATGTCATGCAATTCGAAATCATACATCTAAAGAATGTGCATAGCCATAACTCAAAATATACTTTTCCTTTCTAAATTCATACTTGAATAGGTGGGCATGCAATTTCATAAAATACATAAGGACATGTTATCTAAACATGTAAACTTTCACTTAAAATCATGTAATTCAATGGTATCATGCTAGGATTCAACTTTAATAAATGGGCTTTTGAAACCAATTAAGGAATTTTAATAAAATCATGGATAAACCATAAGAAACCATGAATTGATGCATAGAAACTGATTTCATAAACTTTCCCCAATTTTAATCAAAACCCTAATTTCACAAGTTCATAATTCAAAGTAAGAATTGGGGGTTTTGGGCACAAGGGTGAAAGTAACCCATTGTTGATTACCCACATACCTTGGTTGAAGACAAACCACTTGAATTGGAAAGACTTAGGAGACTTGAACTTGTAGCTTGAGACTAGGAGTTGAAACCCTTGCTTGAAGCTTGAGAGGATGGAAAATTCCTTTTCTTCTTTGAGAGGTGAATGAATTATTTAGGAGGAACTTAGGGTAATAAGGGTAAAAACCCTACTTTAAATAGTCAAAACGACCTCACTTAGGAGATAAAAGGGTGGGGAATGACTAAGATACCCCTGGGACTTAAATAAGAAAAAGCTGGGAAATGGTCGGTCTCAAGTACCACGGGTTGGTTGATGGTCCGTCGTCCAAGAGGACTGACCATCAAAGGGGTTAGTAGTTTGACTGGAGGATTCTAGAAGCTTCTGGATCTCAGGGACTACGGGTGAAATGATGAACCATCATCCAGAAGGATGGGCCATCCTATAACCCATTATTTCTGGGACCTGAAGGAGAGGTTTCTGAACTCTGAATGACGAGTCTCAGTCTAGGGTGGGATGACGGTTTGTCATCCATAATAACGGATGGTGCTTTGACTCATCTTCTCTGGGACTCCTTTTTGGGGTTTCTAAAACTTGGGCGATGAGTGCACAGGACAAACCATGGTTCCGAACCACAAATTCTTAACTGACTTGTCATCTCTGGGAACTTGAAATTTTTTTGCAATTTTAACTTAGGAAGCTGAATAGGTTTCTGGGGAGTTACATTTGAAATTCATGTCTTTCTTTCATGCTCAAAGTATTATGGGGAGGGAAGGTTTGGCCTTCCTAGATCATCTTTGGGACACTAGTTTAGAGGTCCAAACTGTTGAGTCAGTTCTGGTAGTGTGTGAGTTCCAAGAAGTGTTTCCTACTTATCTGTCTTGTATACCACCAAACTTGGATATTGATTTCTGCATAGACTTAAGTTGAATATTAGTCCTATCTCCATTCATCCCTATAGGATGGCATGCCTGAATTGAGAGATCTTAAAGATCAGTTGCAAGAGCTGTTGAGAAAGGGTTTCATTCGCCTGAGTGCCTCCATTTGGGGTTCTCTAGTGCTCTTTGTTACAAAGAAGGATGGCAGTCTGCGCATGTGCATAAATTATTAATAGTTTAACAAGGTTATTATCCATAACCAGTACCCTTTCCTTTGCATTGATCACCTATTAGATCAATTACATGGATCGTCAGTCTTCTCTAAGATTAACTTAAGGTATGGTTACCATTAGCTAAAAATTTGGCCTTCATATATCCATAAAAATGCATTTTGGACCTATTACAGGCACTATGAGTTTCTGGTAATGTCGTTTGGGCTGACCAATATCCCAGCTGCCTTTATGGGTTTTATGAATGAAGTATTCAAGCCCTATCTTGACTCTTTTGTCATAGTTTTCATTGATTACATCCTGGTGTACTTTAAGGATAATAGAAGCATGAGAATCACCTTAAAATTGTGTTGGGACTGCTTAAGGAGAAGGAATTGTATGAGAAGTTTTCAAAGTGCGAGTTCTGGTTATCTTCTATGTCCTTCTTAGAGCATGTGCTTTTGAAACATGGGGTGATGGTAGACCCCTAGAAGATCGAAGCAGTTAAGAATTAGGCTAGACAAACTTCAATGACAGAAGTGCAAAGTTTTGTGGGGTTGGATAGCTTTTAAAGCCAGTTCGTCAAGGATTTTGCATCTGTTACCACTCACCTGACACACTTGAGTCAGAAAGATGTGCCATTTATTTGGTCAGAAGTATGTGAAGAGATCTTCTAAAAGCACAAGACCTTGTTGACCACAACTCATATTCTAGCCTTGTATGTTGAAGGTAAAGACTTTATTTTTTAATTTGATGCCTCATGGTCTAGTTTAGGTGATATATTGATGCAGGAGAGAAATTTCATTGCTTATGCTTCGAGACAACTCAAGGTGCATGAGAAGAAACACCCTACTCATGTCTTAGAATTGGTTGCAGTAATATTCGCCCTCACAATTTGGAGGCACTATTTGTATGGAGTCTGTTGTGAGGAGTTCACAAACCACAATAGCTTGTATCATGTCTTCACCCAGAAGGACTTGAACTTGAGATAGCGTAGATGGATGGAACATCTTAAGGATTTTGACATCACCATCTTGTATCATTCGGGTAAGGCTATCATGGTGGCTAATGTGCTGAGCAGGAAAACTAAAAGCATGCGTTGCTTGGCATACCTTAACATTGTTAGGCCACCGCTAGCCAGGGATATTCAGGCTTTGGCTAACAGCTTCGTGAGAATAGAAGTTTTTGAGAGGGATTTCTTACTATCATGTGTAGAGGCAAGCTCCTCTTTCCTAGAGAAAATCAAAGGTAATCAGTTTGATGATGTGAAATTAGGCAGAATTCATGACAAGGTGTTACGAGGTGAGGTCAAGGAGGCCATCATTAAAGAGGAGGGTGTACTAAAGATCAAAGGGTGATTTTGTGTGTCATGTGTTGAGGAGTTTATTCCCACCATTTTGACAGAGGCTCATAGTTCTAGGTATTCCATAAATCTTGATGTGACCAAGATGTACAAGACTTGAAGAAACATTACTGGTAGGGTGGGATGAAGAATGACATAGTGGATTTTTTGTCTAAGTGACAAAATTTCCAACAAGTAAATTATGAGCGTCAGAAACCTAGAGTTACACTTTATACAATGCCTATTACTGAATACAAGTGGGAACAAATAGCTATGGACTTAGTGGTTGGTTTCCCCAAAACCTTGGGGAAATACAATTCGATATGGGTCATTATCGACAGACTGACAAAATCTGCACACTTCATCCCTATACAGGTGACTTATAATGTGGCCAAGTTGGTCAAAATACATCTTAAAGAGATCGTCTGGTTGATTGGGGTTCCCATATCTATTATTTCTGATAGAGGTACCCAGTTCACCTCTAATTTTATAGAAAAAGTTGCACAAAGAGTTGGGGACAAGATTGGACCTGAGTACATCCTTTCACCCTCAGACTGATAGGAAGTCCAAACGTACGATTTAGGTGCTAGAGGACATTCTTCTCTCATATGTGATGGACTTCGAGGGTCATTGGTATTAGTATCTGGCGGCTGGCATAGTTTGCTTATAACAATAGTTATCACTCTAGCATAGACAGGGCCCCATTTGAAGCTTAGTATAAAAGGAGGCATAAATCAACCATTGGGTGGTTTGATTCATCTCAAGTGAAACCTTTGGGTATGGACTTGGTAAGAGACTCTTTGAAAAGTGTAAAGTGTATCCAAGGGAAACTTTTAGCAGCTTAAAGCTAGTAGAGGAAATATGCGGACAAGAAGATTAGAGGTATGCACTTCATAGATAATGAGCATGTTTTGCTCAAAGTCTCACCCATGAAGGGTGTTATGCAATTTGGAAAGTGAGGCAAGTTGAGTCCAAGGTATAGTAGGCCCTTAGAGATAGGTTGGTCTTACCACATTGTCTATAAGGGGTTCATCCTATATTCCATGTGTCGATGCTTAAAAAATACCATGGTGATGGTAATTACATCATTTACTGGTATTCGGTCCCGTTAAATGAGAATCTCTCTTATGAAGAATAAGTCGTTATTATTCTTGATCAAGACATTCAGAAGATGAGGAACAAGGATATTGTATCTATGAAAGTCCAGTGGAAAAACATCTTATTGAAGAGGCCACTTGCGAGACTGAGGCAAACATTTAGAACAAGCATCCTCTCTTGTTCACCAATTAATGTAATCTCCATTTTCCCCCTATTTTCTTCTCGATTGTTGTTCAAGGATGAACAGTTGATTAATTGGTATCTAATATAATAACATGTTCCATCATTATGCTAAATTAAGGCATAACTACCCTGTAACAACCCTCTTAGTGATTTTTGGTTTTATTGCATTTTGACTGCTTTTCCTATTCCTGTAATTGTATTTGGTATTTTTGGTTTGCGGGTGTAGGTGGCATGGTCACCCAAGTATTTGGTTGGTTTTAAGAAAGTTCTTAATTTTGGAAGGCTTTAAAGTTGATATCATTGACTTTGGTCAACATTTGGGGTTTGGAGAATCATACCAAAATTTTGTAAGTTCTATTAGCTCTGGAATTTCATTTTTAGGCTAGTAGCACTGTTTGTTCGGGTTTGGAGACATTTGGATGAGTTTTGGAAGAGTTTTTGAGTTTTGAAAGTTGGAAACTTAAGAGAGTTGACCAAAGTTAATATTTAAGGTTAGAAAGGTTATTTTTGAGTTTTGATGATTCCACTAGTTTCAGAGAGTTACTTTTGGTCTAGTTGAAGGTTTGGTTTGGTTCTCGAGGCTTCAGAATGACTTTTGAATCATTATTTAGAAATTTAGAGATTTTTAAGCTAAGAGTAGACGTTGGTCAACATTTTGTCAAGATAATCTCTTTAGAGTATTTTGATGATTCCATCAGGTCCGAAATGTGTTTTACAAGTGGTTTGCACCATTGGTTTGTGTCCGAAGGGTCTCGGACGAGTTTTGGGTGCTCGTTCAGAGTTTGGAAGCTTATCGTCATTGGGTTTTAGTATTATCACCTGATAAAAATGAGATATATTTGGTGTTTCGATGGTACCATTAGATCCATATCAAAATTTTACAACCAACAAAAAAAGAATCATCACATTTCGTGTATGTATGAAGAAGTTATGCACTTTTTAGTGACAGATGATATTGCTTGTGTTGGTGCACCGCAGGTGCGGAAGTGAGGCCGTGCCAGCAGATTCGCAGGTGCGGAAATGGGTCCACAGGTGTGGTGGGGATGCAGATGTGGCACTTGGAGTGCATGTGTGGCACCACTGAAGCGAAAAATGTCTGCCATTGCGGAAATCGCCGAGTATAAGTCACTAATGACACATATTTCATATTTTTGATATTTTTGGAGCTAGAAAACTTTGGTTGAGGCAATTTTTGATGCGTTTTTCTTGTAATATCATTGAGTATGTGTTTCTAACTTCATTTTATTCATTTTCTAAGATTATCCTTTTCGTATTTCATAATTTTCATTCACAACTCGAGATTTGAAACCCCAAAATTTATAAAATTGGAAGTTCTTGATTTTAATGATCAATTGGTGATGGAGTTTCATTGAATTTTATGAAACTAAGGTTCTTGAAGTATGTGTAATCTTATTTTAGCGTAAATTTATCAATTTTTTTCATTATAAATCATGTTTGACCTTGAGAATTTGGGGTTTTCCTGGTAACATTAAAGAAGGATATTTTGATGATTTCAAGCTCGATTTTAAGCCAATTTTCAATAAAATTTTATATTTGAACTCCTTGTATTTTGGGTAAACTGATTTTCCAATAAATTTCTAATTTTACCCTTTCGAGCTTGGAGTTAACTTTTGGATTGACCTTTTGGACCCGATTTAGAACCTTAGTATTATGGGTATTGTTGGACTCGTGCTTACGCATAGAACTCATTCTTGATAGAGTAGTTTCATTTAGAGACTCTTCGTAATGGAAAGGATCATGTGTGATCTTGTAGAGTTTGCAGTTTGGCTTCGATGTAGGTTATGGCTTAACTTTCTTCAGAATTTCCTTGGATGGGGACTTATCATATAAAGCATGCTATGGGTTGAGTGAATTAGTAATTATCATAGTTTTAAAATTTAATCGTATTATTATGATACCCGTGTGGGGCTTGTATTGATCTTTTTAGTGAATTAGATAGAGGCTAATATCATTTTGGTGATATGGAACGTGGATTTCTGTGTTCATATTGAGGTTGTAGCCAATATGGGTGATATGATGATGATCATGAGATTTCTGATATGGTAGTTATACCTGGTTTTTATTCATTTTCGAGCTCATGCATATGCATAAATCTCATGGTTCATAGAAACAACAAATGATTTGGTTTTGAAAGAAATGTCTTGAAAGAATTGTCAAATATCCGACAATAAAATTGTGGGCAAAGATCCAACATGTTACTATTCATATATATATGTATATATATATATATATATATATATATATATCATCATGGTGAATGATCCAGTAATAAGACCATGGACAAAGGTCTAACTTGTTTTAATC
Source organism: Jaltomata sinuosa (assembly GCA_003996215.1). Taxonomy (NCBI): domain Eukaryota; kingdom Viridiplantae; phylum Streptophyta; class Magnoliopsida; order Solanales; family Solanaceae; genus Jaltomata; species Jaltomata sinuosa. The sequence goes on along the minus strand of QJPP01003271.1, from coordinate 179,969 downwards.
AAGGGCCTCGCGAGTCCCCTGTGATAGTATTTCAATAATCATTGGCCATTGCATATCATTTCATCTCATTGCATTATATTATCATTCTTGGTTGTGATTTTTATTGAGTTATACTGAATTATGATTATTGTTGTTGAGTTGCTGGGACTTTTCTACGTGCAGGGCCATTTTAGTATTCTTTGTTCGATATAGTATCTTCTTATGCTTGATCGATCCTTTCTGCATACTTTTGATGCAGATCCTAGTACGAGCACTCTGTGTAGCCCTTAATTTGTGTTGAGTATACAGATTTAAAGTTGAGGTGAGCTCCTATTCTAGATATTTTCCTTAACTTACTCTGTCATTTATTTGCTATTTTTCTTTTTCTTCATTGTAGACAGTTCAGATGTCAGTATTTTTACATCTTATTAGAGTAGCTCATGTACTTGTGACTTCTAGATTCTGGGATGGATTGTATTTCCATTTGGGCATATTATTCATAGTTGAGACTTATATTTATCATTTGTAGTTTTATTACCTTATTATTGCATTTTCTTTGCATTGTTGATCTTGGCTAACCTACCACGGTTGGGAGGGGTACGTTCCATCACAACCCCTAATTTTGGGTCGGTACAAGTTAGTATAAGAGCGCTAGGTTCACCAGTCTCACTCGTACAAGAGCAAGTGTCTAGTAGAGTTTCGTAGATCGGTATGTTGACGTCCATACCTATCATCGGGAGGCTATGGGATATTCTAGGATAATCTAATATTTGACTCTTTATCATATGACTTGTTCATTTCTTGATTTCTAAACTATGTTTCATTATCTCACAGATGGTGAGGGCACGATCTGGTGCTACCAAGAATAATGAGCTGACACCCACTGTTGGGCCCCCAGTTAGGGGGTCAAGGCAGGGGTCACAGTCATGGTAGGGGAAAATTTAGAGTTTGTGGGGTAACTCCAGCTAGAGGACATGCCAGGGTAGCATACCTTGAGCTACAGGTTGAGTTTGAGGAGGCAGCCCATCAGTCAGAGGATGTGGGACTAGCTCAGGTTCCTCAAGGTTTTATTGCTACTCATGTGCTATAGGATACCATGATTCGACTCTTGAGTTATTTGGTGGGTATGTCTCAGATAGGAGCTTTACTTGTCACACCTGATGGATCATAGACTAGAGACGGGGCTTAGCCTCCAGAGAGGATACATGATCAAGGTTTATAGACTTCAGGGGTACAACGTGCTGCTGTTATGGCTCCTAATATTGATGTTTTACCTGTCAAACTTTTTGCTCCACTAGTTATGATTAGACCAGCTATGACAGTGAATGAGCAGAAGATGTTTGATAGGTTTATGAGATTAGGTCATCTCGAGTTCAGTGGTGCACCTAAGGAGGATGCATATGAGTTTCTAGTTAGCTATCAGGAGAGGTTGCATAACCTTTGTTTGGTTGAGTCTTATGGAGTGGATTACACTATATTTTAGTTGGTTTAGGCAGCAAAAAAGTGGTTTAGGTCTTATTTTGGTTATAGACTAGTGGGGTCACCTCCTTTTGACTTGGACACAGTTTTTTGAGACATTTCTTGAGAAGTACGTGCCTCACAGTTTGAGAGAAAGGTTGAGAGATAAGTTTGATGCTTTGGAGTAGGGTTCTATGTCCGTTATTGAGTATAAGACTGGTTTTCATGCCTTGTCTAAGCATGCTTTAGTGAGAATTTTGATAGAGAGAGAGCGGGTTAGGAAGTTTGTGAAAGGGTTGTCTACTTTTGTTCAGTTGGATATAGAACAGTTGGTCACTTCTGGGGGATCTTTTATGTAGATAGTTGACCATACCAGAAGGATTGAGAGTATTCATCGTAGGGCATGTGAGAGTAGTAGCAAGAGGTTTCGCATATAGGGAGATTTTGATGGTCCTTCATCTTGAGGCAGAGACTTCTCAGTTAGAGGCCAGTGTTATCAACAAAGTAGGCCATTTCATGCAGCATTGCAGAGTTCTGATAGTGGTCTTGGCAGATCTAGTACTTCAGGTGGTCAGAGTTCGGGTCAGATGGTTAGAGGGTCTTATTATGGGCATTCAGGTCGCGGTGGGCATACTAGATCATTTGTACCTCCCTATTAGTCATTTTTGAGTAGCAAATGCTTTTATTGTGAAGAGCTAGGACATATTGCTAGATGGTGCCCCAGGCATGGGCAGGGTCATCCACAGCAGGGTTCTCAGATATAGACTTATTGGGCACCAGAACCATTGGCTAGGGGAGGTGCATAAAGTGGTAGAGGTAGTTCTCGGGACACTAGGAGTAGAGCCCAGTGGGCTCGTAGTGGTGGTCGAGGAGTTGCTCAGTCTAAAGATGGATGTGGTCAGTGTTATGTATTCTCAAGAAAAGTTGAGGCAGAGGCCTCTGATGCAGTTATTACAAATATCATCCCAGTTTTCCATCGAACTGCTTCAGTATTATTTGATCCTGGTTCTACTTATTTGTATGTGTTTGTATATTTTGCCTTGGATCGACATGATGTGTAAGTCCCTTGATATGCCCATTTGCATTTCTACCCCTAGAGGTGATTCTTTAGTGGTGGATTGAGTGTACCGATCCTGTGTTGTCTCTTTTAGGGTATAATACCTGGGTGGGATTGATTATTCTTGATATGGTATATTTTGATGTTATTTTGGGTATGGATTTTCTCTTCCCGCATCATACTATTATGGATTGTTGAGCCAAGACTATTACTTTTGTATGCCAGGTATCCCGAGGTTAGAGTGGAAAGGGACTCAAGGCTTGTATCCTAAGAGTGCGATTTTATTTCTTCGGGCTCAGTGAATAGTTGAGAAGGAGTGTCTTTCTTATTTGGCATATATACGTGATAGTAGTGCTGACTCACCTCTTTTAGATTCGGTGAGGGTGGTGAGAGAGTTTCTAGATGTGTTCCGTATGGACCTTCCAGGTGTCCCTCTGGATAGGGACATTGATTTTTTTATTGATTTGGAGCCGGGAACCAAACCTATTTCTATTCCACTTTATAGGATGGCTACAACAGAATTGAAGAAATTAAAGGATCAGCTTCAGGACTTGTTGGGTATAGGTTTCATTAGACCTAGTGTTTCCCCTTGGGGTGCTCCAGTGCTATTTGTGAAGAAAAAGGATGGGTCTATGCATATGTGTATTGATTATCCACAGTTAAACAAGGTAATCATCAAGAATAAATATCCTCTTTCATGCATTGATGATTTGTTTGACCAGCTTCAAGGCACTTCAGTATTTTCAAAGATTGACTTGAGGTCTGGGTACCACCAGTTGAAGATTAGAGCTTCGGATATTCCTAAGACAACTTTTAGAACTCGATATGGCCATTATGAGTTTTTGGTGATGTCCTTTGGTTTGATTAATTCCTCAACAACGTTTATTGAGTTGATGAATGGGGTGTTTTGACCATACCTTGATTCATTTATGATTCTGTTCATTGACGATATCTTGGTGTACTCTAAGAATATAGCAGACCATGTAAAGCATTTGAGAATTGTACTACAGATATTGAGGGATGAGAAGTTTTAGCTTAGTTCTATGGCATTTTTAGGTCATGTTGTGTCTAAAGATGGTATTATGGTCGATCTAGCCAAGGTTGAGGTGGTTCGTGATTTGACTAGGCCTACTTCATCTATGGAGATTAGGAGTTTTATTGTGTTGGCTGGTTACTACAGATGGCTTGTGCAGGGCTTCTCTTCTATTGCATCCCCTTTGACAAAGTTAACCCAGAAGAATGTTGTATTTTAATGGCCCGACGGTGTGAGGAGAGCTTTCAAAAGCTCAAGGCTTTGTTGACTTCAACACCTATCTTGACCTTATGTGTGGAAGGAGAGGATTTCACTGTGTATTATAATTCTTTGGGAGTTGGCCTTTGTGGTGTATTGATGTAGAAAGGTAAGGTGATAGCCTATGCTTCGAGGGAATTAAAGATCCATGAGAAGAACTACTCTACTTATGACTTGGAATTGGCAGTAGTAGTGTTTGTTTTGAAGTTGTGGCTACATTATTTGTATGGAGTTTATTATGAGGTGTACACCGATTATTGTAGCCTTTAGTATATCTTCAACTAGAAGGATTTGAATTTGAGATAGCGTAGGTAGTTGGAGTTATTGAAGGACTATGATATGACCCTTTATCACCTGGGCAATGCCAATATAGTGGCAGATACCTTGAGTAGAAAGGTGGTTAGTATGGGTAGTCTTGCTATGTTGGTGGCTGAGGAGCGACCTTTGGCGCTAGATGTTCAGCTTTTGTCTAATAGCTTTGTTAGACTTGATATTTCTGAGCCTAGTAGGGTGCTTGCTTGTATTAAGGCATGGTCGTTTTTATGGGACCAGATTAAGGATAGGCAGTTTGAGGATGGGAAGTTATGCATAATTCTGAATAAGTAGTTGAGAGGTGAAGCTAAGAAAGTGATTCTTGATCCAGAGGGTGTTTTGAGAATCAAGGGTCAGATTTTTGTTTCGAGAGTAGGTGACCTGACTAGATTAATCATAGAGGAGTCTCATAGTTTGAGTTAATCTATTCATCCGGGGGAAGCTAAGATGTATCATGACCTAAAGAAGCACTACTGGTGGTATAGGATGAAAAGGGACATTATGGAGTTCGTGGACGAGTGTTTGAATTATTAGCAAGTGAAATATGAGCATCAAAAACCGGGCGACATGACTCAAATGATGCCTATACCTGAGTGTAAGTGGGAGCATATCCCTATTGACTTTGTGGTTAGGCTACCTCAGACCTTAGGAAAGTTTGACTCTATTTGGGTGATTATGGATAGATTGACCAAATCAGCCCATTTGTTCCAGTAAAGATAACCTACAATGCGGAGAAGTTGGCAAAGATCTACATTCGAGAGATTGTTCGATAGCATAGTGTACCTATTTCCATTATTTCAGATAGGGGTACTCCATTCACATCTCATTTTTGGAATTCTATGCAGCGTGAGTTGGGTACTCACTTAGAGATGAGCACGGCCTTTCACCCCCCCAGATAGATGGTAAGTTGGAGTGAACCATTCAAGAATTAGAGGATATGTTGCGAGCTTGCGTGATGGACTTTGGTGGTCATTGGGATCAGTTTTTCCCTTTGGTGGAGTTTTCCTACAACAACAGCTATCATTCCAGCATTCAGATTGCACAATTTGAGGCTTTGTATGGAAAGAAGTGTCGTTCTCCTTGGGTTGGTTTGATTCCTTCAAGGTTAAGCCTTGGGGTACATATTTGTTGTGGGATTCTATGGATAAGGTAAAATTTATTTAAGATAGGCTTTTGGCAGCCCAGAATAGGCATAAGAGTTATGTTGATAGGAGGGTTCATGACCTTGAGTTCATGGTTGGTGAACGGGTTTTATTGAAAGTATCTCCCATGAAAGGTGTGATGAGGTTTGGGAAGAAGGGCAAGCTTAGTCCGAGGTTTATTGGCCTTTTTAAGATCCTTCGGTGCATTGGGGAGGTAGCTTATGAGTTAGCCTTGCCTCCGAGTCTTTCAGTTGTTCACCCTATTTTCCATGTTTCAATGTTAAGGAAGTATCATTCTGATAGTTCTCATGTGATTAGTTGGGATTTAGTGGACTTGGATCAAAATCTAACTTTTGAGGAGGAGCCTATAGCTATTTTTGATTGGTAGACTAGGAAGTTGAGGTCCAAGGAGATAACATCAGTGAAGGTTCAGTGTCATCATCTAGTAAAGGAGGCCACTTGGGAGATAGAGTCGGACATGAGGAGCAGATATACCCAGCTTTTCGACAATTCAGGTATCTTCCTTACTCTATCAGAGGACGAATGTGTGTTTTAGTGGTGGATAATATAACAACTCTCTTAGTGATTTTTGGTTTTTTTTGCATTTTAACTACTTTTCCCATTCTCGTAATTGTATTTTGATATTTGTGGTATGTTGGGAGTAGGTGGCATGGTCCCCGAGGTATTTGGTTGGTTTTGAACAAACTTTTTTATTTTGGAAGGCTTTAAAGATGATATAGTTGACTTTGGTCAACATTTAGGGTTTGGAGAATCATATCAGAATTTCACGAGTTCCATTAGCTCTGGAATGTCATTTTTAGGCTAGTAGCATTGTTCATTCGGTTTCGGAGACAATTGGATGAGTTTTTGAAGAGTTTTTGAGTTTTTGAAGTTGGAAACTTAAGAGAGTTGACCAAAGTCAATATTTGAGATTAGAAAGGTTATTTGTGAGTTTCGATGATTCCACTAGGTTCAGAGAGTTACTTTTGATCTAGTTGAAGGTTTTGTTCGGTTCACGAGGCTTCTGAATGAGTTTTGAGTCGTTATTTAGAAATTTGGAGATTTTTAAGCTAAGAGTTGACTGCAGTCAACATTTGGTTAATATGATCTCATTTGGGTGTTTTGATGATTCCATCAGGCCTGGAATGTATTTTACAAGTAGTTTGCACTATTGGTTTGTGTCCGGGGGATCTCGGGTGAGTTTTGGGTGCTCGTTCAGAGTTTGGAAGATTATCATCGTTGGATTTTAGAAGTGTCACCTGAAGAAAATGAACTCCATTTGGGGTTTGTATGGTACTATTATATCCGTATCAAAATTTTAGAACCAACGCAAAAAGAATCATCACATTTTGTGTCCGTATGAAGAAGTTATGTTCTTTTTAGTGAAAGATGATATTGATTATGTTGGTGCACCACAGGTGCAGAAGTGGCACCAGCAGACCCGCAGGTGTGGAAATGGCTCCGCAGATGCAGTGGGCGTGCAGCTGCGGTGCTTGGGGTGCAGGTGCTGCACCGCTGAAGCGAAAAATGTCCGCCGTTGCGGAAATCATTGTGTATAAGTCACTAATCGCACCTATTTCATATTTTTGACATTTTGGGAGCTAGAAACCTCCGATTGAAGCGATCATTGATGCGCTTTTCCCGTAAAATCATTGGGTATGTGTTTCTAACTTTATTTTGTTCATTTTCTAAGATTGTCCTTTTTGTTTTTCATAATTTCATTCACAACTCGAGATTTAAAATTCCAAAGTTTATGAAATGTGAAGTTCTTGATTTTATGATCAATTTGCGATGGATTTTCGTTGATATTTATGAAAATAAGATTCTTCAAGTATGGGTAATGTGATTTTAATGTAAATTTATTGATTTTTCTCATTATAAACCTTGTTTGAACTTGAGAATTTGGGGTTTTATCGTTAAAGTTAAAGAAAGATATTCTGATGATTTCAAGCTCGATTTTAAGCCCGTTTTCAATGAAATTTTATATTTGAACTCTTTATATTGTGGGTAAACTGATTTTCTAATAAATTTCTGATTTTTCCCTTTTGAGCTTGGGGATAACTTTCTGGACCCAATTTTAGAACTTTAGCAATATAGGTATTGTTGGACTTGTGCTAATACGTATAACTCATTCTTGATAGAGTGGTTGTTTTCAGAAGCTCTTTGAAAAGGAAAGGCTCAGGTGTGACCTTGTAGAGTTTACAGTTCGACTTCAAAATGGGTTATGGCTTAACTTTCTTCAGTATTTGGTTGGGTGGGGACTTATCCTATAAAGCATGCTATGGATTAAGTGAATTAGTAATTATCATAGCTTTCAAATTCAATCTTATTATTTTGATACCCGTGTGAGGGATTGTATTGGTCTTGTTAGTGAATTAGATAGAGGCTAATATCATTTTGGTGATATGGAACATGGATTCCTGTGTTCATATTGAGGTTGTAGCCAATTGGGGTGATATGATGATGATCATGAGATTTTTGATATGGTAGTTATACCTGGTTCTTATTCATTTCCGTGCTCATGCATATGCATATATCTCATAGTTCGTTGAAATAACAAATGATTTGGTAATTGAAAGAAATGCCTTGAAAGGCTTACTTTACTATTTATCTATATTTATATTCATCGTCGTGGGCAAAGATCTGGCAACAAAACCGTGGGAAAAGATCGGGCTTGTTACTATTCATATTTCAATAATCATTGGTCAGTTGCATATCATTCCATCTGATTTCATTGCATTATCATTCTTGGTTGTCATTTTCATTGAGTTATACTGTGTAATTATTGCTGTTGTTGAATTGCTGGGACTTTTCTGCGTGCAGGGTCATTTTAGTATTCTTTATTCGATATAGTATCTGCTTAAGCTCGGCCGGCCTATGATGCCTACTAAGTAGAAGCAGACTATACTCGCTCTTACTTTTCTGCATCCTTTTGATGCAGATCCTAGTATGAGCACTCCGCGTGACCCTTGATTTGTGTGAGTCTGCAGATTTGAAGTTGCGGTGAGCTTCTATTACGGAGATTTTCCCCGACTTCCTCTATTATTTATTTTTGGTCTTTCTTTTCCTTCATTGTAGACAGTTCAAATATCAGTATTTGAACATCTTATTGGAGTCGCTTATGTACTTGTGACTTCTAGATTTTGGGATGGATTGTATTTCCGTTTGGGCTTATTATTCGTAGTTAAGACTTTTACTTATCATTTGTGGTTTTATTCCCTTATTATTGTATTTTCTTTGTGTTTTTGATCTTGGCTTACCTACGATAGTTGGGTGGGGTAGGTTCCATCACAACCCCTAGGTTTTGGTCATAACATACCCAGCTAGAAAAGTCCATAGAATCCCATAGGAAGTTTCGAGACAATTTGTGGTGTCTATGAAATAATAGTTTCCCATTGAGAATAATTTGTGGTGCCTATGAAATAAGGTGTGTTGTAAAATAGGGGTCTTAGAGCGATAACATCGTGTTCTGGAAATTATCGCTCATAGCAATGGAGGATGCCTCATCTCAATAAGCCATTTCCCATTGCGATGATCCATCGCAATGGAGAGACGTCCATCTCAATGAGATTACGGGCAATATATCTGGGCCTTCTGCAGTTTTTTAAGTTACTTCTTTCATAACTCAACTTCATTCTAGAGCTCTCAAAAGTAGTTCTACCAAGAAAACTAGGGCAAACTCCATCGTTTGAGGTATGTAATCCATAAAACCTTATTTTATTTATTAATTATCTTTATTAGACCTTGGGGGAAGAATTAATGGTGGGTTTGTTGCAATTAATCCCTAAAAGCATGAACTTGGGGAAGAACTCTATGGGTAGGTGTAAAATCACCTATAATCAATTTTAAATTATGTTTCTATGAGTTCTAGCATGAAATTATTGATTCTTAACATGTTTAAGGCTAGTGGGGAACCTTGGGTTCCATAAAGGTGAAACTTTTAGGCTTAAAAATAGTGGAAAAGCTATGAACTATGTTAGAAACCTTCAGTATTGATCCTATGAATGCAATAGGACTAATTTATAACTTATTAAACCCTTGGGGAGTGCTAGAAACCTTGGGTAACTGGTAGAATGGTTGGGTTTGATTCCCAAGACCTGAAATGAAGGGTAATTGGCTAATTACTCTTATATATTTGTTATATCTAGACCTTATGCATTTTGAAGAGTAAAGAAAGGACAAGGTAGTGGTGAACTAGCTTGCGGGTGTTATATCTTCACTCGAGGTAGGTTATGTTTTGAATTAGAGTTAAGACTCGCTTTGTTGCATGTTCATAGTGAAATTATGTGCTTTGTGATTGATTTTGGACATGATTGTGTAATGTATGCTTTTCCTTTCATGCTTGTATGAATAGTCTAAATGGACAGGACATGATAAGTAAGGTGGAAGAGTTAAGTATGAATAGTGCCTTGGGTACTGAATGTTTTAGGAGAATTGGTTAAGTCTAGCATTGGTTTTTGGGTTGGTTCTCCCACCAGAGGGTTAGTGTGGGTGCCAATCACGGCCCCGTCTAGGTCGAAACCCTCTGAAAAGATCATTGATACGCCCAAATTACACTTCAATTAAGAAGCGCAAGCGGTCGTCGTCAAATATAGAACCCAACCAAGGTTGGGGTTGATCCCACAGGGAATAAAGTGTAAATTAAGTCATTAGTAATTTAGTTGACTAGTAATCGATAGTTTCCGGTAATTTGGGGGGGGGGGGTTTAAATGGCAAATTCACAAAAGTTAACTAACAAGAAACAAATTTTCAAGATTTTATAAGAAATGCGAGAATGAACTAGGGAAGTGTTCACCATGGCGTCGTAACAATTTCGACTAAAAGCTTAACCGGGTTCTTTCTATATGTATATCACGATGTGATTGAATTAATGATATCATCTAAACGTTTTTCAACCAAATAGACGAATTTCCTTTTCAATTCTCTCGAACTTGAAAAGGTGAAATTTCTTATTTCAATCCTAAACATCAAGTAGATTAATCTAGTTACAGCATTAATCATAAGATGAGAGTTGGTAGTCTCGAATCCTCGTAGTTAATCAAATTTCACAGTTTTAATCTCTTTGTTCAAGCAGAGTAAACCTAGGCATGTCCTAATGTTTGCAACCACTAGAAAACGTTAATAACGAATGATTAACAACGTGACAACATATAGATTGAACCCAATGCTACCCGAAATCTATATTGCTACTTTTGCCATGGCTCCCACAACCCTAGTTGTGGGAGTTTTAGCCACTCATGCTTGCAAAAAGAAAGAATGAAGTAATAGTATTCATAATAATAAGAAAAGGTTCTTACAAAATAGATGAACACAAGCTTCAAGCTTTCCAAGAACAATAAGCCAAAATCCCATGAACAATCGAAGAAGAAGAAGAAGAAAACGTGGTTGTGTCGTGTTTTCTCCTCCCAAACTCGTCCAAAACCTCTCACAAAATATTAGTTAATGAATAATTAAAATAACCCTAACACTAGGTATTTATAGTAGTCCAGGAAATAAAGTCCTAAAATAGAAATTTCAAAATCCCGCTTCGCCTTGATGGGTCGTCTGACGGACCGTCATACATGTGACTGGCCGTCACTCAACCGTCGCCACTATCCAGTGCATGATCTCCATTACCTCTAACTTGACTGCTTCCCTAATGGTTCGTCAGCCTGTTGATGGACCGTCACTTAAACCGTCACCACTATCCAGTGATTCAGTGCCTGGCTGTCTCATCCTGACGGCTTGGCTAACGGTCAGTCACAAGTGTGACGGCCCGTCTAGCCAACCGTCACCCATATCCAGTGCCTCCACTAGCTGCTGCCAGGCTTGGTGGCTCCCCTGACGGTCAGTCACCTGTGTGACGGGCTGTCAAGCCCTCCGTCAAGCCTAACCAGTGTTACTTATCTTGAGTATTTTTCACTCCCTTTCTATCCTTGTCTCCATTTCCTGCAAATACAACATAAAAACATAAAAAACCACAAAGGTTGCTTAAAAACTTGCGAGTATTCTTAGTTAAAGGCGTCAAATGTGTCGTAGAATACCGGCACATCAACAACCTCAACTTAAAATGTTCGCTTGTCCTCAAGCAACATGACAACAAAAATAAAACTGACGACTCAACTACGACGCTATAAAACATGTTTCTAGCAACCATGGCTAATCAATGATTCAAGCAATTCAAACCAAGCTCCCCCGGTACTACAAACGTGTTCTGAAAAGCTAACTCGTCAGGATCCAAGGGTGTCATTCCGATGTGACCAAACATTCTACATATACATGACTCGCTATCCCAATGATCAAAAAGTAATATTGAAATACCGATGCCCTCACTACAAGGAAGTACCACACAGAGAGTTTCAGAACTAAGTAAGACGCTCACGCTTACAAATGATTTCAAACAATGCACATGTAATGCCATAGGCTTGCCCTTACTCTTCTATTTCCATTATTCAGAAAGCTGCTCAGGATCACTACAGAACTTGTTAAGGCTTGTAATGAGGCTTCGGGTGTAGGTAGGGTACATTTAGGGATTAGTGACTAAGCCCTCCTTGGAATCGCTGACACACTATTTTCAAGAAACTATCTTCATCCAAATTAATTCACCTTTTATTCCCTTCTTTCTAGCTACAGGTGTGGCCTTTTTAACATGATAAGTCTTTTTATTTCTTTTTCACTTCTTTTTAGTTCTTTTTCTGTCTTTTCATTGGGCACACACCTGCACCTTTTATCCCCAACAACAACGAATTAAGCACAACCCCATCTTTCTTATCATGTACCTCTACAGTAGCCACCTTCAACTTAGGCTAATTGCCTGAGTTAAGGTTCACGATGTCCAAGGAGGGACCAGGGACAAAATAGAGATTCAGAGTTAAAAGGGGAAGGTAAAAGGTTATCAAAAGAATAAAGTCAACTTTGGCTCGAACAGGGATCAAAGGAGTTATTTACATTTGGATAGTCTTTTAGTCTAAGTGGACTGCACACAAAAAGGGCCTGTGATCCTTTCCTAAGCAACCAACTTCAAGCTCAACAAAATAGACTGGGCAAGTTCTAGATGCATGCACAGAGTAAGAGCTTATAACAATAAGCTCACACGCACTTGGCACCAAGAACCCATACCACTACCAACTATCAAAACAACAACTCGGCTTAAGCATAAGTATTACAATCACAACCCCACAATGACATTCAAGGATCCAGAACAGTCAATCGTTTCAAACATAAGTACAAAATCAACTTTTTTAGAGGGGGCTCTTTTTAGTTCAACTTTCAAAAATCCATGCTTGCTATAGACACCACAACACAACACAAAAAAAAATTAAACGACAACCTAAACATGTCGGTTCTACTAGATAGCACACCGAGGGAAAAGAAACACGGCAACAAAAACCCTTGGTGGTGACAGACTCACAGGTATCCCAACACCCTCAACTTAACTTCATGCATTGTCCTCAATGTACACATATGGCAACTAAACTGCGAGATAAAGGAATACCTGTGAATCCCATAGGACTCAGAGTCTGTGATGATATTGGAGACCGCCAGGGTCTCCAAAGCAGGAGCAATCTCTGGAATAGGTGCAAGCGACATCATCCTGTTGAGCTCCAACTTCCTCTTTTATCGGCTCCTCAGCTAGTCGAGACAACTTCTTTACTCTTTCTAGCTCTTTTTCTTTGCTGGTTCTCTTGCGGTGTTTTCTTTTCCTTGATTTGTTCTCACCACCTTCCTCTATAGGTTTCTCTTCTTGGAATCCCAACATCATTCTCATAACAACTAGGGTCTCAACAAAACCCGTCTTCTCAATATGCACATCCGTAGGGGCTTCATCAATAACATTAATAACTGAGACCACCCTTCATGTCTCTTGGTGGCTTCATCAATTTACACACATCAAACTTGACCAATTCATTGTTCAATCTGACTGTCAGTTCATTTCTTTCAATGTCGACCAACACTCTTGCAGTGGCTAACAATGGTCGTCCCAAGATTATGGGAACTTCAAAATCCACTTCGCAATCTAAGATTACAAAGTTAGCTGGAAATATAAACCTACCAATCTTTACCAGCACATCATACAATATTCCCACCGGTCGCTTTACTGAACGGTCATCCATTAACACCCTCATGGTAGTTTGTTTGGGAGCTCCCAAACCCAACTGTTTATAGATTGCTAGCGGCATCAAGTTGATGCTAGCACCAAGATAACATAAGGCATTTTCAAAGTTGAATTTCCCAATAGTACAGGAAACAGTAAAAGCACCTGGATCTTCCTTCTTTTCCACTAACGATCTTGAAGAAATAACACTGCAGTGGTGGAGGTTATCCTTTGGTTCAAAGCTCACTGACCTCTTCTTTGTAATCAAGTCCTTCATGAACTTGGCATATCCGGACATTTGTTCAAGAGCGTCCACCAGTGGGATGTTCACTGATATCTGCTTGAGCATGGTCATGAACTTGAGGAACTTGCTATCTTCCACTTTCTTTTTCAACCGTTGTGGGAAAGAAGGCGGTGGCCGAGGCATCATAGTTGGAATTTTTTCAACTTCCTTGCTTTTATCCGTGAGCACTTGAGTAGCATCCTCTACCACAGCGGGTTTTTCAACAGATATCCTCACACCCTCATCGACCATATTTTCAGCATCACTAACTCATCTTCCTCAGCAACATTACCTTTCTGAGTCTAAATTACCGGATATGATTTCGATAATATTTTACCGCTTCTCGTAGTATCGCCATACAACTCCCATCATTCCTTGGGTTTTGAATAGTGTCGCTCGGCAAGGTACATGTCTTCCTTTAATTTAGAGACGCTGAGATTTGACTCACTTGATGCTCTAATTTCTTGATCGAGGTGGAATATGAATCCACTACCTGACTCATTGCTGATAATTCAGTCCTCATCTCCTTTACCCCGGAGTCAGTCGATTCTACCTTCAACAGCATCTTAGCCATCATATTCTCTAGTTTAGACGTCCCTGACTCATTCTTAGCTTTGTCACAATTCCCAGGTGGTATGTATAATCCACCTCTATCGTTATTTCTCCTCCAATCACCTTGTTCTCGACTCTTATAACCTGGATTTTCATAGTAATTGTTCCGACCTTGGTTTCCTTGGCCATAAGCCTGGAATCCACCCAAATAATTGGCCTCCTCATCAGACCCAGACTCTGTTGCTCTACTTTGGGAACCCACAACTTTCACTTTCTCAATACCTCCTGACAACAAATGCTTTGTCAGTAGGTCCATTTGCATTTTCAGATGGGCCATATCTTGGTCCCGCTCTTCCTCCTTCCTGCGCTGCTCTGTTGACATACCAACTGCATAAGTGCTAGATGCTACCTCTGTATCCCGTGTATGCCAGGCCCTGTTGGTTTTTGTGAGCCGGTACAAAATAGTTGTGGCCTCAATAAAAGTGAGACCCATAAATGCTCCACCTGCTGCATTATCCAGTGTCGGCTTGGTAGCTGAATTCAGTGCCCTGTAGAATGTCTGCATCAAAAAATTATCGGTCAACTGATGGTTTGGGCATTGTGTTAGCTTTTTCTTGAACCACAACCAAGTCTCATGTAAAGCCTCATGAGGTTGTTGTCTGAAGTTGCTAATTTCATACATCAACTGTATCATCCTAGAGGGAGGAAAGAACCTTTCTAGGAAAGCTCCTTTCAACTCTTGCCAGGTTGTGATAGAGTCGGGGGTTAGCTATGTCAACCATAATGCTGCCTCATCAGACAGAGACAATGGAAACAACTTGAGCCTGATCGCTATCTAACTTACTCCAGGCAATTCGAACGACTTGTAGATACCCACAAAATTCATCAGGTGTCGGTTTGGATCATCATCAGCAACACCACGGAATAGTCCCTTTAAGTTCAACAACTGAATCATCGTGCTAGTAATGTTGAACTTCGCTCCAAGCGATAGCGGAGGGAGAACAATGGCGCCCGTAGCACCAACTCCATCCAAGTCGATATCCTCATCATCATCCAAAGCATACTGCCTTGGTTCTTGTCGACCTCTACCTCGCTGTTGTGGCCTCTGATCGGCTGGAGCATTGTTGTTAACAATATCAGTTGGTCTGCCCTCACCCACTACAACCTCTTCCTCCAGCCCAACATCATCCTCAATATCATCAGCATTCAAATATTGTTGGGCTCGCTGAGCTGCAACGAGTCTCGCTGCCTCTTGTTGTTGTGCATTCATGGTTCGCCTTAACGTTCTTGCAAGCTTGGGATCGTAAGGTAATGTTGATTCACCCGAGCGCCGAGTACTTGGCATGCACAACTATGTACCCTGTAAAAAACAAAAACAACAAATAAAAGTAAAAACAGGAAATATGACTAAGAGTCAAATAAACACACCGGACTTAATGAACGACCATATTCCCCGGCAGCGGCGCCAAAATTTGATGCGCCCAAATTACACTTAAATTAAGAAGCGCAAGCGGTCGCCGTCAAATATAGAACCCAACCAAGGTTGGGGTCGATCCCACAGGAAATAAAGTGTAAATTAAGTCGTTAGTAATTTAGTTGACTAGTAATCGATAGTTTTCGGTAATTTCGGGGGGGGGGGGGTTTAAATGGCAAATTCACAAAAGTTAACTAACAAGAAACAAATTTTCAAGATTTTATAATCAATGCGAGAATGAACTAGGGAAGTGTTCACCATGGCATCGTAACAATTTCGACTAAAAGCTTAACCGGGTTCTTTCTATATGTATATCACGATGTGATTGAATTAATGATATCATCTAAACGTTTTTCAACCAAATAGACGAATTTCCTTTTCAATTCTCTCGAACTTGAAAAGGTGAAATTTCTTATTTCAATCCTAAACATCAAGTAGATTAATCTAGTTACAGCATTAATCATAAGATGAGAGTTGGTAGTCTCGAATCCTCGTAGTTAATCAAATTTCACAGTTTTAATCTCTTTGTTCAAGAAGATTAAACCTAGGCATGTCCTAATGTTTGCAACCACTAAAAACGTTAATAACGAATGATTAACAAAGTGACAACATATAGATTGAACCCAATGCTACCCGAAATCTATATTGCTACTTTTGCCATGGCTCCCACAACCCTAGTTGTGGGAATTTTAGCCACTCATGCTTGCAAAAAGAAAGAATGAAGTAATAGTATTCATAATAATAAGAAAAGGTTCTTACAAAATAGATGAACACAAGCTTCAAGCTTTCCAAGAACAATAAGCCAAAATCCCATGAACAATCGAAGAAGAAGAAGAAGAAAACGTGGTTGTGTCGTGTTTTCTCCTCCCAAACTCGTCCAAAACCTCTCATAAAATATAAGTTAATGAATAATTAAAATAACCCTAACACTGGGTATTTATAGCAGTCCAGGAAATAAAGTCCAAAAATAGAAATTTTAGAATCCCGCTTCGCCTTGACGAGTCGTCTGACGGACCGTCATGCATTTGACTGGCCGTCACTCCAACCATCGCCACTATCCAGTGCATGATCTCCATTAGCTCTAACTTGACGGCTTCCCTGACGGTTCGTCATCCTGTTGATGGACCGTCACTTAAACTGTCGCCACTATCCAGTGATTCAGTGCCTGGCTGTCTCATCCTGACGTCTTGGCTGACGGTCAGTCACAGGTGTGACGGCCCGTCAATCCAATCGTCACCCATATCCAGTGCCTCCTCTAGCTTTTTCCAGGCTTGGTGGCTCCCCTGATGGTCAGTCACCTGTGTGACGGGCCGTCAGGCCCTCCGTCATGCCTAACCAGTGTTACTTAGCTTGAGTATTTTTCACTCCCTTTCTATCGTTGTCTCCATTTCCTGCAAATACAACATAAAAACATCAAAAACCACAAAGGTTGCTTAAAAACTTGCGAGTATTCTTAGTTAAAGGCGTCAAATGTGTCGTAGAATACCGGCACATCAATCATTAGGGAAGACTTCTAGGAACTCACTGACAAAAGGGACTAACTGAATTATTGGGACTTTAACATTAGAATCTCCTACTTGGACTAGGTGATAAATATACCCCTTGGCAACTATTTTCCTAGTCGTAAGGTATGAAATTAGTTGACCCTTAGGCAGAACAACATTACTTTCCCACACTAACACTAACTCATTCAGAAACTGGAATTTCACTACTCGAGTTTTACAATCGACGACATAACAAGAATATAACCAATTCATGCCTAGAATAACATCAATGTTTACCACGTCTAACTCAACTAAGTCAACTAAAGTATCTATGTGATAAATAGACATTGTGCAATTTCTGTAGACACGTCTAGCTATAATAGACTTTCTAATCAGAGAAAAAATGATGAAAGGCTCTAAAAGAATTTTGGGACTGATTCTAAATTTTACAACAACATACGAGGTCACAAATGATAACGTGGCTCCGGGGTCAAGCAAAACATAAGCATAAATAGAAAAGACTTTCAATGTGCCGGTAGCCATATTTGGAGAATTTTCTTGCTCTTGGAAACTGGACATGGCATAAAAGCAGTTTTGACCTCTATTTGTCCCTGAAGTTGAACCCTTCTGAGCAACTCTGGATGCTGGGGAAAATGACATGGATTGGGCTCTACTTCCCCTATTACCTTGGCTTACAGACAGACAATCCCATAAATGTGGCCCAATATTACAAACCTAAAACACCCATTAGTACTCATTCGACACTCTCCTGAATGAGGCTTACTGTACTTCTTAAAATTGTGGGGGCAAGTGGATCCCTGTGAAACACTGCCCAGGGACTGGAACCTTGTGTTTTAAATTTCTGATTATTTGGGAATCCTTGGTTATTCTTGTTCCTTGGAACGGGTGCACTAGTTGAGGATGGGGCAGGTACAAATGACCTCCTTTAAAAGAAAGACTTGTTCCCATTACCGATTTTTTGGTGGCTAGTCTCATTACCTGCTGACTTAGCCCTCTTACTTTGGTGATTTTCCATGTCCTTCCGTGCTTCTTCCTCAACCTGTTGGGCATACATCTTTAGCCTAGAGATGTCCATGTAATGATCTAGAAGCGCTCCTTTGCACTCCCTTTTTACATGATTTGCAAAGCTAGACATAAATTTCCTCATCTTAGCCCTCATAGCAGAAACCACTTCCAGGCATAACTCGATAGCTTAGTGAATTTGAGGCTATACTCTTTCACCAACATATTTTCCTACTTTAGATTCATGAACTCGTTGACTTTGGCATGCTACAATTACTGAGGAGAAGTGGTTGATGAATGCATCCATGAAGTCATCCCAAACTACAGGAGGTGCATCCTCCCCACAGGTTGATTCCCACTAATCATATCATATAGTTGCCATATCCTTCAACTAATAAGAAGCAAACTCCACCTCTTTCGTCTCAGTAGCATGCATCACTCAAAGTATCTTCTGCACTTTATCAATAAAATTTTGAGGGTCCTCTTCAGCTTTGGACCCTGTGAAGACTGGTGGATTCATTCTGAGGAACTCTCAAATCCTCAAAGTATTTGAAGAGTCATGGGAGTTAGAGCTGCTCCATGAAGGTTGGACTAAGCTTCCACTAATTAGGTGAGCATCTGAATAGCTCCCCAAAACTCAACATCCAAGGTACAGAGCAGCTAAGGAGAAGGTGGCACAGTGTTTCTTGCTGGTCTTAAATTAGCAGGTGATGGTACAGGGTTAACATTTTGGCCAAAGGGACTACATCTGATCTAGTCTGCATCCCCTGAGGTGGAGGCATAACACCAGTGTCAGCCTCAATAAGGATTCCGGTGCCAGAGGTAGTGGTCCTTTTATTCGCACTCCTTTTTGGAGGCATGATCTAAAACGCGTACAAGCACGAGTTAGGATGACTTTATAGAGTTTCAACTCTAACGCACAAATCAGAGAATGAAAAGAAGGGTAGCATTTCCTAACATCTTGTAGTCTCCCTATTATAAGTATGGCACACTTCACACCTATAAGAAGGACTCTACTGGATGTGACTTCATAGACATCCTAGGACTCTTAAACCTAATGCCCTAATACCAAGTTTATCATACCCTGAGCATACAACCTCCGCATGACCAGCATCAAAAGTCTCCTTGTGACCCGAGCAGACCTTTGGTATGGCATACTACTATCTTTAAACATTCATTTATGCAGAAGCTTATGGTAGGAAAAACATAAGCTAATCTTTACTTTTAGAAAATTACCCCAAAATGAGATAAATCCTTACCATAAAGAAACATAAGCTTGAAAAGCTTTTGAAAACAACTAAAAGGTATTAATGTCAATATAATTGTCTAATGAAGCCTCTAAAACAACTTAAAAGAGTAAGTCTACTGGGACAAGGCCACCCAGCTACCTTTATTTGTTATACAACTAAGTATCAACTAAAAGAAGCAGTACCACGAGCCCTTTAAATGAATTAAAGCTCACCATAAAGGTGAATGTAGAAGAATTAGCGAATCGGTTGACTGCAGTCCTGGATACCTATATTTACATCGTGAAAGATGCAGTACTAAATGGCATTAGTATATTAAATGTAATGGTATGCAATATAGTCAAATGAAACAACATAATATCAAGGTTGAACACTGAAATGTGGGACTAAACAATAAGACCATAGAACTGACATATGCTTGTAAAACTTATATACAATAAGGAACACAATATTTAAGATAAAACCAGATGGCTAAGTGTCAATGTACTTTCAAAATAATACTTATTTCTTTGGAGAGTTTCTTATAAACAACATACATTATTGAGCTCATGATGTTCACACATTGCATGATTAGGAAGCCATTCTTTACCTTGCCAGGGCATACACATGAGCTGTATTTATGAATCTAAACAGAGCCTCTTGGGCTAAATGGAATTGCCTGACTTGCGGAATAACCCCTTTCTATGTTGGAATATATAGTTTTGGGGTTTAGGTTTATCTAAACCCTTATCCATCTCGGTGCTAAATAATCCTTTCAAAATATAATTTTATCTTCATACTTTAGAATTTCGATTTAATAAATATTGAAATCATTCTCGGAGGTTTTACTCCACTTTCATTCTTTATCTCAACTATCTATGAGTATGTGCTCAAAACTTTCAACTTTCTTTAAGAAAATAAGAACTTGCAAGATTAAACAATTGATTTGAGAATCTCTCTTGAAGTAATATTTAACTGTTTTTAAAATGCTTTCTTATAAAGACAATACAAAAATGCTAGCTTAATGCAATGATTTTAATATCAACAACAATACATGGTTTTATGGGATAAAATAAGGTATAAAGTAAATCAAAGATCACAATAACATAATTTTGATGCTACGATAGGCATTAATAATAAACAATTCAAGATATTGGGAAATATGAAAAATAAAATAAACTTGGTTAGAATGCTAACTTGAGCTTACTAACAATTTGACTTCAAGAAGTTAGGGCATAAGGAAGAATGAGTTTCCACAACTTGAATAGTATTACATACCATTAGCGCTCCCTGAATCTAACGAAGAACCCTAACTTTGAGGAAGAACTTCAATAACTCAATTCTTAAAAATTTGATTTAGCTTTCTTGAAAATTTTAGGATTTTTATGTAGGATTTTATCAATAAATCCATATTCTAATGATAAAAAAAGTAGTTAGAATACTTAGAAATCATTGAGAGGACTTACCTTGGTGAAGGTGGAGGAGAGGAGACTAGTCCTAGGTCTTGAAATGATAGTTGTAAGACCCCAGAAAATCCTAAGCCTAGAACTAGTCCAAAATCCTAAGTGTTCAGTTGTTAGAACTCATAACCAAAACCACGGACCCAAACCACGAGCCGTGGATTGGACCATGAGCCGTGGAATGGACCAGTCCTGCAGGTAGACTCTCAAGTCCTAGTCCACGAGGCGGTTCCACGGGCCATGGATGAAACTACGGGCCATGGTTTCTATCCGTGGAACTAGGGCAGTAGCTCCACCAATCCTCCTTGAAAATCACAACCACCCTCCAAAGAACGTAGAAGTTTCTGCAGGTTGTGAAAATTAGACCTATAATCATACAAAATTCCATGAATCACGACAGGGGTTCACAGGCCGTGAAAGCTTCCACGGTCCATTGTTCCCACCTGTGGAACCCAGATCACAAATTTTCCAGCAATTTTCGAATTGAATTCTAAGGGTACTCTAGACTTTTCCTATTCATTTTAAAGGCTAAACTATGACATTTTGACTATCCTAAGCTTGGTTTTAAGCCCTAAACTACCCAAATTCCCCTCATTCCCTCATATTAAGTCGACACTTACAAAATTAAGAGAAAAAGAGCATTCCTTATCTCTCAAGAACAAGTAAGGGTTTCTTCAAGTTCAGGCTTCAACCCAAGGATTTCTCCGTAGAATCATCTTCCAAGTATGTGGAATTTTATCAATGGGTACTTTTAACCAATTGAGTCCCTAGATGTAGTCAACTTCTCCAATTTTAGTTAAATTTCAAGAACTTAGGGTTCTTATGATTTTGATGGTTTCCCATGTATTTAAGTTTTCCCCATGCAGTATAGTCCTTATTTACATGATTCATAAAGTCTAACGCTAATGTTCTCAAAACCCTAATAACCCAAATCCATGAATTTTTAATTATATGTATGAATTCTATATTTCAGTTAGATTCAAGTATTACTCTGAATAATTAAATTCTTTAGGATGGTGGGTTACAAATTATTAGGATGGTGGGTTATGAACACCTGATCAGTTTCTAGATTCATGCATGCTAGTCAGATATTCCAGTCAGTCAGAACCTCATGAATTAAATGCCCCCAGTCTTCAGTAATTTTGGTGCATTCTTAGAATAATCAGTATTTGAGCTATCCAGTATTTCAGTTTGTATTTATGTATTCACATATTTTATGTGGAGTAGACTTAGCATCGAGTGAACAAAGGGATGAAGGATCACCCGTCAGTTTAGGTTGAGACCTTTAGTAGAAGTCCCTGATTCCTATAAATATGGCACAACCGTAGGTTCTATAGGGTTCACCCATCAGTTAAGGCTTGACATCCTAGTCCCTTGTGGACATCAGATTAGTGGATCCACGCTAGTTATATTTGTACCCTGGAAAGGTATGAATGCCCTCTAAGTCAGGATTACAAGTTGGCCCCATAGTTAGCTCAGCTTGGGGTATGTCGGTTAATAGTAGCTCCCACAATTCAGATTTAGTATCGCATTGATCTTGTATTCAGTGTTCCATTATTCAATTCAGTTCAGCACTTTTAGTACATGCTACATACTTGGTCATTGCATCATTTATCTTTTAGTCTTATGTTTAGCTTATTTTCCATGTCCAGACTATTTATTATGTTTCAGCATATATACCTGTGTGCATATAGATTAGCGCATATCTTGCATGCTCAGTACATTCAGAGTACTGACGCATACTTTTGTGTTACATCCTATCATGATGCAAGTTCAGGCGCTCAGCATCCAGACCATGCTTAGCTCGATCTATCAGCTTTCTCAGCAGTCAGTGTGAGTCCTCATAGTTTGAGGATATGACTTATTTTATTATTTTAGTCAGTTGTTTTTAGTTTACATACCTTTAGAGTTAGTTGGGGGATTGTCCCAGCAACTCATCTCAGTTAGAGGCTTTTAGATAGAGTATGTAGTTTTTATCTTTTCATGTAAGTGTTATGTTCATATATTTTAAACTCTTATGACTACTTCAGATTTTATTTCTGCACAAATAGTATTTTAAATCAGAATGCATAGTTATGCCAAACCATAGTTTAGCTTAGGGTCACTTATGACACTGAGCACCGTGTTATGTTTAGGGAGTAGCCTCGGGGTGTCACAAACTTGATATCAGAGCATCAACTTTAAGAGTCCTAGGGTTTCAGAAAGTCACATCGAGTAGAGTCTTTTCCATTAGTGTGAAGTGTGCCACACTTATGGGAGAGAGGCTACAAGATGTCGTTAGAAAAACTTCCTTTTTTTCTTTTCCATCTTGTGCTATAGAGTAAAAACTCTATTGAAATCTCATTCTAACTCATGCTCTATGCATTTCATAAAATGCCCCAGAAGAGCTAACGAAAGGAGAAATGGAAATGGAAACCAGCAAGCACCACCCGCTCCAGAAGATCCTTTGAATCAGCAGGACACTCATGCTTAGTTTAGAGTTTCCTTCTAGATGCTAGCTCAGGCCATGACTACCAAGGTGAACCTGCAGGCTGTGGCACCAATTAACCCCCAGAATTGCACAACCGTAGCTACAGTCCAAGACTTCACTCGGATGAATCTTCCAGAGTTCTATGATTTCAAGGTTGAGGAGGATCCACAAGAATTCTGTGATGACATCCAGATGGTCACACACATTATAGGTGTCACTTTGGTTGAGAGTGCAGACCTAGCCACTTATCAGCTAAAAGGAGTGGCTCATGTCTTGTATAAGTAGTGGAAGGAGGCTAGAGGTACTGATACTAGGCCAGTTGATTGGGAACAGTATAAGATATCCTTTCTGGACAGGTTCTTCCCACTTGAACTCAGGGAAGCTAAGGTCCAGGAGTTCATCAAATTGAGGTAGGGAGATATAGTGTGAAAGAGTATTCCCTCAAGTTTACTCAGCTATCAAAGTATGATCCAGCAATAGTTGCTGATTCTAGGGCCCGTATGAGTAAGTTTGTGTTAGGTGTATCTGATGATGTGGTCAAGGAGTGCAGGACTGCGATACTGGTGAAGGATATGGACATCTCCAGGTTGATGACCCATGCCTATCAGATTGAGGAAGAAAAGATTAAATTGAGAAAGGGACAACAAGAGGGCAAGAATAGGTAACTTCAGTTATTCTCAGCAGAGGTCGGATGGTGGAAATCAGTCTCAGTTCCATCAAAAGTCTTCAGCTCAAGCCCCATCACCTGCTAGTACCCAAGTTCAGGTGGGATTAGCAGGATAGAGCACCATGCTCTAAGTCCTAGGGTAGTGTCACTAGTGGGCGCACTCATCTAGTTTGCAAGAAGTATGGTAGGAACCACCCCGGTGAATGCATGGTAGGTAGTGGGAACTGTTTTGGATGTGGTAAGCCAGGTCATATGATGAAGGATTTCCCAGTGGCTTCATAGAGGATAAAAGATACTCACCAACAGGGTTAGATTAATTCTAGAGCAACTGCAGTAGGTCACCCAACCCAGCAGGGTGCCTCATCCAGTGCAGGTGGTGGTCAGCACCAAAACAGACTTTATGCTCTCCAGACTCATCAGGATTAAAAGGGTTCCTCTGATGTGGTCACTGGTACATTACAAGTCTTTCATATTGATGTGTATGCCTTGGTAGATCCCAGAGCCATTCATTCTTTTGTGACTCCCTATATAGAAGTAGATTTCAGTGTCAGTCTAGAAATCCTCCCAGAATCCTTTTCAGTCACTACTTCAATTGGTGATTCATTTATTATAAAACAGGTATACAGAAATTGCACACTCACAGTTTCTCAGAAAGTTACACCAGCTGATCTTGTAGAGTTATAAATGACTGACTTTGATATTATTCTAGGCATGGATTAGTTATATTCCTTTTATGCCTCAGTTCATTGTAGAACCAGAATAGTCCAATTCTAGTTTCCTAACGAACCAGTCTTAGAATGGAAGAGTAATACCTCAGTGCTTGTAGGTCGATTCATCTCATACCTCAAGGCCAGAAAAATGATTTCTGAAGGGTATATCTATCATCTTGTTTGGGTTAAGGATTCAAAGTTTGAGACCCCAATTCTTCAGTCAGTCTCTGTGGTCAGTGAGTTTCCAGAAGTATTTCCAGAAGATCTTCCCAGAGTTCCTCCCGAATAGGAAATTGACTTTGGAATAGATCTCCTTCAAAATACCCAGCCAATCTCGATTCTTCCTTACAGAATTGCTCTAATTGAGCTTAAGGAATTAAAGGAACGGTTAAAAGACCTTCTAGACAAGGGCTTTATCAGACCCATCATCTCTCCATGGGGCATTCCAGTCCTATTCGTGTGAAAGAAAGACGGTTCTCTCAGGATGTGTATTGACTACCGACAGTTGAACAAAGTCACAATTAAGAATAATTACCCTATCCCCAGGATTGATGACTTGTTTAACCAGCTTCAGGGTGCCAGTTGCTTCTCAAAAATAGACCTCAAATTTGGTTATCATCAGCTTAGAGTTAGAGAATGTGACATTTTGAAGACACCCTTCAGAACTCGTTATGGTCATTATGAATTTATGGTTATGTCTTTTGGACTAATGAATGCTCTTGCAGATTTCATGGACTTGATGAACAGGTGTTCAAGCAGTATTTGGACATGTTTTTTATTGTCCTTATAGACAATATCCTCGTGTACTCCAGGGGTGAGGAGGAGCATACCAATCGCCTGAGAGTTGTGTTGCAAACTCTCAGGGATCATCAGTTATTCACCAAGTTCAGAAAGTGTAAATTTTGGTTGAAATCAGTTTCTTTCCTTGGTCATGTGCTGTCTAGTGAAGGCATCCATGTTGATTTGCAAAAAATAGAAGTTGTAAAGAATTGGCCTAGACCCACTTCTTCGACAGACATCAGGAGCTTTTTGGGCTTGGTTGGTTACTACAGGAGATTTTTTGAGGAATTTTCATCCATAGCTGACCCATTGACTAAGTTGACTCGAAAAAAGGTTAAGTTTTAGTGGACAGATGAATGTGAGAGGAACTTCTTAGAATTGAAGACCAGGTTGAGGACAACTCCAGTTTTGACTCTGCCAGAGGGGTTAGATGGTTTTGTGGTTTATTGTGATGCATCCGGAGTCACCTTGGGCTTTGTTTTGATGCAGAATGTTAAGGTCATCGCCTATGCCTCCAGACAACTTAAGATTCATGAGAGGAACTACCTGATTCATGACCTTGAGCTTGCAGCAGTTGTTTTTGCTTTAAATATTTAGAGACACTACTTGTATGGTGTCCATGTCGACGTGTTTACACACCATAAGATCTTCCAGTATGTGTTCACCCAGAAAGAGTTGAATATTTGTCAGAGAAGATAGCTCGAGTTCCTCAAGGATTATGATATGAATGTGCTTTACTACCCGAGTAAGGACAATGTAGTGGTCGATGCACTTAGCAGATTGTCTATCGGTAGTGTGTCACATGTTAAGGAAGAGAAAAAAGAGTTAGCCAAAGATGTTCTCAAGCTTGTTCGCTTGGGAGTTTGCCTACAGACATAGCAGATGGCGGTGTGATAGTTCAAAATAGGTCAGAATCTTCCTTAGTTGTTGAGTTAAAGGAGAAGCAAGATAGTAAACCCATCATACTTCAGTTAAAAGGTGCATTCCATCCGCAGAGAGTGGAGGTTTTATCCCAAGGGGCAGATGGTGTGCTTCGCTACTGATAACGCTCAAATACACTATCCAATGGAAGTGATTGTGATTATCAGAGTAAAACACATTTATATTCTAAATGGATGTCGGGGTCGTACCCACATAGAACAATGTAGTCGCGATCAAGCTAATAAAGAATCTAAGCAACTTATTGAAGTTCAATTAACAAAAGGGGAAAGATATCTAAAAATGGGGGTTTTCTAGACTAAATCAAAAGATAAAGAAAATCAAATAAAAGATATGTTTTGATCAATGTATTTCACCTTGCTTTCGCAAAGCAAGGATAACAAGGGAGAATTGGGAATGGGAGTTCAATTCACAAGACTTGTACCCGATCAACACATGGGTAGTCTTGGCTAAAGGTGTACTTAACTGTCTTTCAACCAATCAAGAAACTATCCCTATGGGTTCACTCAAATCACCACGAGTGTGCAATAACCAATAACTTAACTTGGGTGAGTTGGGTTATCTCTAACCCCTCTAACCCCAACTTTTATATTGGGAGTTTCTGGCAACCAAACTATCTCTAGCCTTGATCTAGAGTGGAAACCCCAAATCCTCACTATTGAATCTTCCCGAATTTAGGGTAATCCTTTCTCAAGGAAAAACCAACATTAGATAGCTAAGTCAATGTTTGCAACCATTAACTATAAATTCAAGCATGGAGGATTCAATAGACCCAAATAATTAACCAAAAGCAAAATCTATATATGAATTCAATACCTAAACAAGTATTATCTATAATACAAAACCCAAATCTCAAGTCAATAATACACCAATAAAATAGCAATTAAGAACAAGAGTTGAAGAATGGAAACAAAAGATTTTACAATAAAGAACATCCAAATCTTCACTCCTTAGGTGTTGGTTGATGAACTTTCTCTCCAAGATTTGCCCAAATTTGTGAGAATATTCAAAGAATAGCCAAAGATAGCTTCCTAAATGGCTGAGAAGTCTTTTATGTGAATTGGAGTTTCCAAAAAGGGGAAATTTCCATTTTTGCCCTACAGCTGACGTTCCTTCTTCGCCTACGCGTGTGGTCCACCGCGTTCGCGAAGAGTCTTATGTCTGGTTGACCTTCATGTATGCGTAAGGACTTTCACATTTGTGTAGCTTCTGCACAAGTAGCCTTCGCATTCGCGAAGGGGATGTCACGTTGGCATAGACCAATCAACTGCCAGTTCCATATTTCTCCAGATAACTTTCTTTTTGAATTGTTTTCATCCGAATTCTTCCTGAACACTTCTAAAACACAGAGACCTACAAAATAGAAGTAATCCGTGTCAAATGCACTATTTTACCACTTATTATTAGCAAACGCATAAGATTAAGAGTTAAATAAGTAGGTAGAATACCAACTTATCAAACCCCCAAACTTGAACTATTGCTTGTCCTCAAGCAACTAAAAACTCTATTTCAAGAGTCACATAACACAAGTGCAAAGACATCACTTCAAATCAAGGAAAACCCATTTCAATTACCAAGTATGACTTCGGTTGGTACTAATGATTAGTCAATTACATGATAACTTAATCCAAGTATTCCCCTCTATTCAAAAAACCATTCAAGGATGCAATGGAACATTAAGAACAACCAAGTGACGACAACCAATCCTCAAGATGTGACTCAAAAACACTAGCTTACCAAAACATCCTCAATTGACTCATTTTTGGAGTTTATCAATGTCACCAACTGTCCTAATTTTCATGCCCTCACAAGAATGAAAGTCCCAAAAACACATTATGTACAAAGACAATCACAAGGGACAACTACAAACACTCACACTCATAAGGAAGTTCAAGTGCTAACAAGTATCAATCATAGGCTTGCCCTTATTTTTATTTGCCACTAGCTCAAGAACAACGGTCGGAGATCTCAATGGAATTTTCTAAGCTTCTGATGTAGGCTTGGGGACGGGTAGGATACGCATTTGGATTCAAGTGACTACATCCTCCTCGAACTCTACAAAACCTTTTCAATTCGAAGCCAAAGCCATTTCTTTCATTTTCATTCAACACGAGGCACCGTTTCACTTTTTTTTATTTAAAGCCCCAATTCTTATCATTTCCTTCACCTTGGAGGATTTTCTTTCTTTCCTTTCCTCTTTTCTTTTCTTTTCAAAAATCTTTCTTCTTTTTGGCAATTCTTTTTATGCAACAAACCAAGATAAGATTAATTAGCACTCCTCTAAGGTACTTTTAATCAACCACCAAACTTAGACTTTTAGCCTCGATTTCACACTTGTGGAGTTCAAGGAGAGATGGGTTCAAGAGAGGGATTCATTGTCAAACTTGTTCAAGGCTTGTGCCGAGGTTGCCAAAAAAGAGGTATTAGGCTCAAGAAGGGTGGCTAATAATTTAATTTAAGTGCAATGGTGACTTTTAAGGCTAAGTAGGATTCAATAATCACAAAGAAGGCCTAAGATCATTTCTCTAACCTAGAGCAATCAAGACTAGCATTAAATACTAACCTAGCAAGTTCTAGTTAACACGAGCAAGCACAAGAATTATTCAACTAAACCTCACCACACATGGCATGTGAATCATTCAATAAGGATCGATTTTAACTTCCTAAACAAGAACAAAGAGGATCCATTCTACATTATCACGGCTAATGAGCTAAGAGTCACAAAAAGATCAAAGGAGTTGTCACAAACATCATTCTTTGACATGCACTTTTCACAAAAATTTTGGAAGGGTATGCCTATTTCACTTAACATGAAAGACTACTTCATTAGTACCAAACAAGTCTATCGTAACCAAAACCTGAAAAGACAATGATTTTCCCTTAAGAATGACGTTAATCAATCTATCATTGGGCTAATTCATCTATCTAATCGGTATGGCTACTCAAAGATCATTAACACACCAATACCATCACAAAGGCAATATATGATTCACACATGTCAAAGTTTGGGTCGCACGTGCAATGCACAGTCCAGATAGTGGGCATGTGTAAAGCTCATGCGGTTTGCATAACGGCATGTGCGATACAGTTCTCTCAGCTCTAGAAAGTTCTAATTAGCCTAACGGGTACTCAGACTTCCCTTGGCTCCAAAATATCCAACAAGCCTACTATAAAAAGAAACAAAGAAGCTCTAAGAAAAGAAACTAACAACCTAAGCCATAAATTTCATCCATAGCAACTCCAAAACCCGAAAAAGGCATACAACCAAATAAAACAAGCCCGACAAGGGCACCATAATGAGGAGGGTTGGTGTTTATACCTGATGAGTAGCAATTATTGAAGCAATGGAAGAACTTTTTATGGAATTTATTTGTGTGCTTAAGGAAGAGGAGCACCTTTGTTTTGAGAATAAAACATTTTGGGCCTTCTGATTGTGTTTGAACATTTAAAAATACCTAGAATATGTTGTTGCCTTTTCATTCATGGGTGGTCCAATGTGTACGCGATAGCATGATTTTTGATTGGCCTTTGCGTACGCGTTTGGTCCACCGCATTCGCGAAGAAGGCTTGTTGGACCAAATTTTTACATTTTCTTCTAGCTCACTATTTATAACATGCAAAGTGGGGTGTGACATGCACTTTGTGAGGTGCAAAATGCACCAAGTTCATACATGCCAAAATTTTTGTTCAGTTTATTATTTTCTTGTGCGATGGCATATGCGACGGGCACTCTTCTAGGTGCGAAGAGCATGTTTTTTAGAGGTCTTTTTGGTGCTTCTCAACACTTGGTTCCTCTTCTCATTCCTTTGGACACCTAAAGACAAACCAAAAAGACACAAAAGTGAAGTAAAGCATAAAAACGATGGGTTTCCTCCCATCAAGCGTACAATTTAATGTCACAGTGCGACGCAAGATATGTCACCATTTGGATGTCCATTGGATAGTTTGAACCTTCGACCCAAACTTGAATCGGGCTTCCGGTGACAATCCCGGGGTGAAGGTTTGAGCATGAGAAGGCCATTTTCTTGGTTTCATATTTTTCACTTCTTAGCCTTCAAGTGAGGAAGGTCGCTTTGCCTTCTTTCCATGACAAACTCAAAACCAGATACACCTTCATCCATCCTCCTTCCAAGGTCTTCCAAAAGCTTGATTACTTCAAATTTCGTCCATTCAATCAAACTTAAGGTCAAAAAATGGTTAGAGTGGGATTTGGGCGTCTCCACCTCGAAGCTTGCCTCATTTATAACATCCTCACTTTCAAATAAACTAGAGTATTTCAAAATGAAACATTGGACTTTGCCTTGCAAATCTAGTACCCTTCGCTTAGGTTTGGCACCATGATCTGCATTACAAATGTAGTACCCTTCGCTTAGGTTCGGCACCATGATCCATATTTAGGGTAGTTGGTTGCCACAACACCTTAAATGCATGATCATCCCTTGTGTCCTTTCCTTGTTTAGATTCAAGCACTCCCACTACGAACTCACTTTCGGGAGATTTCATATTTTGAAAATCTTCTTCATCATCCCCAAGGTGAATTTGCTTGGTCTCAATGTTGGAGGCATGTTCATTGATTGGATTTGGAGGGGTTTCTTCATCAATCTTACTAAGAGGAGTAGAAAAATCTTCCATGGATTGCATGGCATGATTTATCTCCTCGCCTTCCTTCATTCTCATGTCCACCAAGACTTGATTTATGGATCTCACACCCCCCTCTGGGTTTCTAGCGAGGCCAAAAGGATGTGAAGCTTGGGACACATGCCTTGTTCGCTTGCTAAGTCTTGGTTCCTATTAAGATCATAAGCACCACTAGCAGCATTATTAGCACAAGAGAGGGGAGGAGGGCGGTCATCATTAGGGCATTAGCTCAAATGTCTATCACGACCACCACACAAATAACAATTGCGCCCATTATAGGAGAGAGAAGGTGAATACCTCTCTCTCCTAGGGCTAATTCTACATCTACGCCTAAGGTGGGACCCTCCACAATAAACACAATAATTGGAAATATAAATTGGGATGTAACCACTAACATTTCTATCATTTTGAAATGCCATAGAACCAATCAACAAACTAAAACTAAACAAAACAAAAACATCTATTCACAAAATTGAACTAGAGTAAGTAAACTCAAATTCTAAACTAACTCAATATGCCAAATTGTTCCCCAGCAACGGTGCCATTTTTTAATAACGGTCAAATACACTCTCCAATGGAAGTGACTGTGATTGTCAGAGCAAAACACATTTATATTCCCAACGGATGTCGGGGTCGTACCCACAGAGAATAATGTAGTCGCGATCGAGCCAATAAAGAACCTAAGCAACTTATTGAAGTTCAATTGACAAAAGGGGAAAGATATCTAAAAAGGGGGGTTTTCTAGACTAAATCAAAAGATAAAGAAAATCAAATAAAAGATAGGTTTTGATCAATGCCTTTCACCTTGCTTTTGCCAAGCAATGATAACAAGGGAGAATTGGGAATGAGAATTCAATTCACAAGACTTGCACCCGATCAACACATGGGTATTCTTAGCTAAAGGTGTACTTAACTGTCTTTCTACCAATCAAGCAACTATCCCCATAGGTTCTCTCGAATCACCATGAGTGTGCAATAACCAACAATTTAACTTGGGTGAGTTGGGCTATCTCTAACCCCCAACTCTTAGATGGGATTTTCCGGCAACCAAACTATCTCTAGCCTTGATCTAGAGTGGAAACCCCAAATCCCCGCGATTGAATCTTCCCAAATTTAGGGTAATCCTTTCTCAAGCGAAAACCCAAATTAGAAATCTAAATCAATGTTTGCAACCATTAACTATAAATTCAAGCATGGAGGATTCAATAGACCCAAATAATTAACCAAAAGCAAAATCTATATATGAATTCAATACCCAAACAAGTATTATCTCTAAAGCAAAACCCAAATCTCAAGTCAATAATACACCAATAAAATAGCAATTAAGAACAAGAGTTGAAGAATGGAAACTAAAGAGTTTACAATAAAGAGCATCCAAATCTTCACTACTTAGGTGTTGGTTGATGAACTTGCTCTCCATGCTTTGCCAAAAGTTGTGATAATATTCAAAGAATAGCCAAAGATAGCTTCCCAAATGAATAAGAAGTCTTTTATGTGAATTGGGGTTTCCAAAAAGGGGAAATTTCCATTTCTGCCCTGTAGCTGACGTTCCTTCTTGGCTTACGCATACAATCTACCACATTTGCAAAGAGTCTTATGTCTGGTTGACCTTCACATACACGGAAGTATTTCCACATTCATGTATCTTCTTCTCAAGTAGCCTTTGCATTCACGGAGGGTATACTGCGTTCGCACAGACCAATCAGCTGCCAGTTCTATATTTCTCCAGATAACTTCCTTTTTGACATGTTTTCATCCGAATTCTTCTCAAACACTTCTAAAACACAAAGACCTGCAAAATAGAAGTAATATGTGTTTATTGCACTATTTTACCACTTATTATTAGCAAAATCATAAGATTAAGAGTTAAATAAGTAGGTAGAATACCAACTTATCAACTATCAAGGTCGTCTATGTGTTCCTAATGTGGATGATTTAAGGTGGCAGATCTTGATAGAGGCTTATAGTTCCAGATATTCTATTCATCCTAGTGCCATGAAGATGTATCATGACCTATGGGAAGTCTATTGGTTGAATGGCATGAAGAGAGACATCGTGGATTTTGTGGCCAAGTGTCCCAATTATCAGCAAGTGAAGGTAGAACATCAGAGACAAGGAGGTGTGACTCAGGATATTGACATTCCTACTTGAAAGTAGAAAGTGATCAATATGGATTTCATTATAGGTTTACCTCATGCTCGATGACAGCATGACTCTATTCAGGTAACAGTGGACAGAGTGACTAAGTCAGCTCACTTCTTGGTTGTCAAGACTACAGATTCAGAAGAGGATTATGCCAGACTCTACATAAGTGAGATAATCAGGTTGCATGGGGTCCCCCTGTCTATCATCCCAAATAGGGGCACCCAATTTACATCTTATCTCTAGAGATCATTTCAAAATGGTCTTGGTACTTAGATAAAGTTCAGCACAACATTTCATCCAGATGGATATTCAGGTAGATAGTACCATTCAGACCTTAGAGAACATGTTGAGATCTTGTGTGATCAACTTCAAAGGTAATTGGGATGAGAACTTTCCTATCATTGAGTTCGCCTATAATAACAGCTTCTATTCTAGTATTCAGATTACCCCGTATGAGGCACTTTATAGGCGGAGGTGTAGATTACCGGTTTGATGGTTTGAGGTAAGTGAAGCATTATTAATTGGGCCAGATTTGGTTCATGAGGTTATGGAGAAAGTTTAGCTTATTAGGGAAAGGTTTAAGATAGCTCAGAGTCGTTAGATGTCCTATGCAGATATGAGGAGAAGAGACTTAGAGTTTGATATTGATGATTGGGTTTTCCTGAAAGTATCACCCATGAAGGGTATGATGAGATTTGGCAAGAAAGGGAAGCTCAGTCCTCGTTATGTTGGTCCTTACAAAATCCTAAAGAGGGTTGGTATTGTAGCTTATGAGTTAGAGTTGCCAGTCGAGCTAGCAGCGGTTCATCTAGTCTTCCATATTTCTCTATTGAAGAAGTGTGTTGGTGATCCAATATCAATTGTTCCATTAGAGAATGTGGGGGTGAATAATATCCTCACCTATGAAGAGGTTCCAGTTGAGATTCTTGACTGTCAGGTTCGTAGGTTTAGGAATAAGGAAGTCGCTTCAGTGAAAGTCCTATAGAGGAATCAGTCTGTTGAAGGAGCTACTTGGGAAGAAGAAGCAGTTGTGATGGCCAAGTATCCTTATCTCTTTCCTCCCAATTCAGCTTCAGCTTGAGGTAATAGTTCCTCTCCAGTTTCCCAGTTTACTCATGTGCATTCAGTCTCAGTACCATGTTCCCTAAGTTATTCCTGCATTTTCAACATGCTTTCATGTACTTAGAACTTTATTCAGCTAGTAGTCATCTTTTAGAATCCAGTTGGTAGGTATTGCAGCTCTTTCCCTCATAACTCAGCTTAATTAGTCTTCATTCGAGGATGAATGATCCAAAGGGGAAGATATTGTGACACCCTGAATAATCCCAAGCCTAGAACTAGTCCAAAATCCTAAGTGTTCAGCTGACAGAACTCAAAACCCAAACCACGAGCCATGGACTAGACCACGAGCCATGGAATGGTCCCATGGAACTAGTCCTACAGGTGGAATCTTAGGTCTTGGTCCACGAGGAAGTTCCATAGGCCGTGGTTTCCATCCGTGGAACCAGGGCAATAGCTCCACCAATCCTCCTTGAAAATCATGACCACCCACCACAGACCGTGGAAGTTTCTATGGGCCATGGATTGAGGTCATGAAAATTAGACCTATAATCAGACAAAAGCACAGGAACCATGATAGGGTTCCACTGGCCGTGAAAGCTTCCACGAACTGTGGTTCCCACCCGTGTAACCCAGATCGTGAATTTTCCTGTAGTTTTCTAATTTAATTCCAGGAGTATTCTAGACTTTTCCTATCTATTTTAAAGGATAAGCTATGATTTTATGACTATCCTTATCTTGGTTTTAAGCCTAAAACTACCCAAATCCCCCTCATTCCCTCAGATTAAGTCGACACTTAGCAAATTGGGAGAAAAGGAGTGTTCCTTCTCTCTCAAGAACAAGCAAGGGTTTCTTCAAGTTCAGGCTTCAACCAAAGGATTTCTCTGTAGAATTGCCATCCATATATGTCAGATTTCATCAATGGGTCCCTTTCACCCATTGAGTCCCTAGATTTAGTCAAGTTCTCCTGCTTCAGTTATATTTCAAGAACTTAGGGTTCCTTTGATTTTTATGATTTCCTATGTATTTCAGTTTTCCCCATGCATAATATTCCTTATTTACATGATTCTTAAATTCTAACACCATTATGTTCTCAGAACCCTAATAACCCAGACTTTGTGATATCATCCGAGAATTTTGAATTATATGTATGAATTCTATATTTCAATCAGATTCTAGTATTACTATGAATAAATAAAATCTTTAGGATGGTGGGTTATGAACACCTAATCAGTTTCTTGATTCATGCTCTCTAGTCAGATATTCTAGTCAGTTAGAACCTCATGAATTGAATGCCCTCAGTCTTTATTAATTTTGATGCATTCTATGAATAATCAGTAGTTGAGCTATCCAGCATTTTAGTTTGTATTTATGTATTCACATATTCTATTGGGAGTAGACTTAGCACCAAGCGAATAAAGGGATGAAGGCTTACCCGTCAGTTTAGGCTGAGACCTTTAGTAGAAGTCCCTGAGTCCCAAAACTATACCGTCACCATAAATTCTATAGGGTCACCCGTCAGTTTAGGCTTGACACCCTAGTCCCTTGTTGGACATTAGATTAGTGGATCCATACCAGTTATGTTTTTACCCTGGAAAGGTACGAACGCCCTCCCAGCCAAGGTTATAGGTTAGCCCCATAGTTAGTTTAGCTTGGGGCTATTTCAGTTAATAGTAGCTCCCATATTTCAGATTCAGTGTTGCATTGATCTTGTATTTTGTGTTCAGTTATTCAGTTCAGTTCAGCACTTTCAGTACATGCTACAAACTTGGTCATTGCATCATGTATCTTTCAGTCTTATGTTTATCTTATTTTCCATGTCCAGACTATTTATCATGTTTCATCATATATACCTGTGTGTATATAAATTATTGCATATCCCGCATGCTCAGTACATTTAGAGTACTGACGCATACTTTTGTGTTGAATCCTATCATGATGCAGGTTTAGGCATTCAGCATCAAGAGCATACTTAGGTCAATATCTCAACTTTCTCAGCAGTCAATAGTAAGTCCTCATAGTTAGAGAACCTGACTTATTTTTTATTTCAGTAAGTTATTTTTAGTTTACAAACTTTTAGAGTTAGCTGGAGGATTATCCCAGAACCTCATCTCAGGTAAAGGCTTTTAGACAGAGTATGTAGCTTTTAGCTTTTGATGTTAGTGTTATGTTCAGACATTTTAAACTCTTATGACTACTTAAGATTTTATTTCTGCACAGATAGTATTTTAAATTAGAATGCTTAGTTATGCCCGAGCATGGGTTAGCTTAGGGTCACTTGTAAAACTGAGCACCGTGTTACATCTAGGAGGTAGCCTCGGGGCGTGACATAGCCAAAGATTGAAAAAGTCAAATTAAAACCGACTTAAAAGGGTTTTTGTCAGCCCTTTTGTTTTTTATTTGCAGCCCGTAAATGGATATTTGCGGCTGCATATAGTCCACAAACCATTTCCAGAATGTCAGCCTAAAATTTCTCCTGTTGTCCTTTTTTTCTAGATTTGTGGCCCGTAACTAGGCATTTGCAGCACATTGTTCGCGAACTCTTTTCAGATCATCGATCAAAAGTTCCTCCCATTGTCCCTTTTTATGCTGGCTTTGTGGCTCGCAAGTGGGCATTTGCGGCTGCACATGGTCCACAAATAATTTTTAGAATGTTGATCAAAAATTAAATAACCATTACTTTTGACTTCGACCTCGGTTTGACAAGTGGTTGGCGACTTTGAAAAAAATACTTGAAGATATTTAATTTGGTAGGTCATAGTCCATGTAACTCTTTGAATTCTAAGAGACATGTTCATTTGAAGTTAACCCTAGTAAGAACCTATATGAAAACTAAATCAGTAGGGAAGCTTAAAACTCTACATTTGTGCTCTAGGTTCCTTAGGACCTCAATTCAAATTCATCACTCTTCCCATAGATAATAAATAACCTTTAACCCTAAGTACAATTAAAAACTCACTAGGTTTGGGGCTAACTATATGCGTAGAACGGTTCAAACCTTAGCCCAAAAATATAGGGTGCTACATAAAATAGATAAAGTATCATATTTAATCACGTAAATCAACCCAATTATAATGCAAAAGTCCAACAAAATCAATCCATAGAGCAGTTCAACACTATTCTTCTAAGAATCTAGTAATAAGTTTAAACATGTTAATAAGATTAGATAGAGTTAAAAGCCACACTAAATAGAACAACCTGTTGTAAGCGTGCAACCTGACCCAACCACAATATCTCAAAAATAATAATAAAAATGATAAAATTGAAAAAAGAAATGTTATGCAACCCAATGGCCATATGATATCGGTATACACACGTATTCCACGGGGGTGTTTAAAAGCTGATACCCATGGGGGACTCACAAGAATCATATACCCCATTGGGGAATTATAACGACCCTTCTCGTCATTATAGGTGAGCTATTCGTTGGAAGAATTGGGTTAGAAAACTTTCAGGTTGGGGAGTAGGATATTTTACACTAGGCTAGTCTTGAATAAATTTTGAGCGAGGTAAGGTCTAGGACAATCTAGGAGTGGGTTGGAGAAAATTCCTATCATTGAGCTAGATTTATTTTTAGCTAATATGTTAAGGAGTCCGTAGGACTTTTCGGAAATGGATTTGGGTGAGTAGAACTCCCAAAATTAGACTTGATGTGAAAGGGTTAGTTTGGAACGTCAAAGTTTGGAGGTGTGTTGTAAAATGGACTGACATGGGAAAACTCTCGAGATTATGTATTGTGCCAGCCTCTATAGCGGGTGACATGCTACTATCGCAATGACCGCTATAGTAGAGAAATTGCTAAAATATTATTCCATGGAGCTAAGGTCCAAAATATGGAAGAAAATTCGCGCTATAGCGGGAGTCAAGGAAGTCAATCCCGCTAAAGCCGGCAGCTTCTGCTATGGTGGTGCAGCTATAGCGGGATTGGGCCGCTATAGAAGGGTAAGTCTCTGTAAATGCAGAAACTTCCCTAAAAAGGTTCAAAATTTCTCAAGAACATTTTGGAGAAGGGCATAGGCAATTTGGGTGATTCCCTATCAGTTTTCCACCAAAATTCTTCCTAAAGGTAAGTATTTTGTTCCCCCACTTTATTGCTTCGATTTCCATACTCTAGAATTGATAGTTATGGGCTCTGGAGAAGGGTTGGCTTGACCAAAGCTAGAAAATCTAGTACAACAAGGAATGCGGGTGTAGAAAACATTGGGTTTTGTGTATAAAATGTTCAATTCTCACTGTAACGCCATAATTTACTAATGTAACCATGAAACCGGTAGTTTTACGAAAATTATGGGTGGAAAGGCCCTAGGTTGGGTGGAATGAACATGGATGTGGCCTGGGGATTAGGATTTAGATATCATCCAGAGATCTTTAGGCCACATTGACTGATTTTAGTTTTATGTGTCTGTTTTTAGACAAAGAACAAGCTAACGCTTCACAAAAAGGAAAGCTCAAGTCTAGTAGAGCTTTTAGGCTAATTCTGAGGTAGGTGATGGTTGATGTTTTCCCATTTACAATATGTGTGCATTATTAACTATTGCTTCGTATTGTCCACATACTTCGTGGTTTAGGGAATAGAATAATGAATGTTATTATATCTGATTGTCAATCATGTGAATTGAACTGTCTTAATTACTTGTTGGGTGTACAAGTGTGGTTGTGTTCATATTTGTTGATTGTTGGATTTTCTATGACATTGGGTTTGATGGGGTACCACGACTGGTATAATACATCAGTTGGCTCGGGTACAACGCCTAGAATGGGATACTTATTAGTTGGCTTGGGTACCACGCCTGGTACGGGTTATAATATGGTTGGCTCGAGTACCATGTCTGGTATATATTTGGTCATGCTTTGTGTGTTGGTTCTATGAGGGGACTGGATTTATTCCTTTTAATGTCATTACTACATATTGGTATATGAGTGGTCGAGGTGTTGTGTTTAAATTCTGGGTTGGTTCTTATATAGATTGAGATTGCATGTTAACCACTGTAGAAATGTGTTAGGGATCCTTGGGTGGTCCGGGTTACTTGAATGGTGTATGGGTCGTGTCTATTATTATTGTTATTGAGGTTTGGGACACGTATCATGTGGTTGTTGAGTCTAATTGATGACTTCTTGTCTGGGTTATATTTGATGACGTGTTGAACATGATTTGTCCTATTTTACTAAGTTTTGGTTTAGTGTTCATATTTCATTTATTGGAGCTGGCCAATGATCCTACCAGTATATTATTGTTTTGTACACTGATACTGTACTTGCTCTTAATTTTTGTTAAGTACGGGGCATATTCCGGCAGTTGCTTTGCGACCTCAACTGTGACAGGAGCGTTATCTGAATGTAAGGGTGAGCTACTTCTTTCGGGCTGCCATGGATTCGTCATTTCTTTCTAGTCCATTGTTCGGACTCAGACTACTTTTATTTTGGGTCTGCATCCCCATATCCTGGACTCGTGTTAGATGTTTTGGTACATGACTTTCAAATTCTAAGGGTTGTTTCCATATAGATTATTGTTATTTAGTGTTAGCATTCTTGGTTTTGATTAATGATAGACTGGTTTTAGCTTCTTAGTCTCGGCAAGTGTTGAATTGGGTTCTTGGTTCACTAATCGATTGTTTAGGGTGGGTGTCACTTGTAGCAGGTTAGATCGTGATAAATATGGTATCAGAGTCCTAGGTTCATTGATCTCGTTGTACCAAAATGGGTCTAGTAGAGTCTTGTGGAACGGTATAGAGACGTCTATACTTTTCTTCGAGGGGCTACAGGACTTTAGAAAATTATCTCTTCTTTCTTCCTTCGTGCTATAACTTGATTCTAATTAGTATCTGGCGTTCCAAATTGGTATCTAAATTCCTTCATTCTTTTGACCGCAGATAGTTAACACTAGGCGAAATGGAGCAAGGGTTATAGCCCCAGCTGTAGGATCAGTGGCTAGAGGCAGAGGAAAGGGCAGGGGAAGGAGCAGAGGAAGAGCAACACCCGCTAGGGGTGGACCTCAGGCAGCGGCTGAGCCAAGGGTGGTGACCCCTCCCCCATCTCGAGATCCTATTGAGAAAGAGGCCAAAGATGTGCATGATGAGGGCACGGAAGAGAAAGAGGCAGCACCGATCGGCGGTGCAGGCCTTCCCCCTATGTCATGTGAGGTTACTCAGTATGTTTTGGCATTTCTGAATTGGCTGGTAGGTACTAGGGCCACTCCCACTCTGCCAGTAAATCTAGTTCCGGGCACCCATCTAGTTGTCGCCACAGCTCTTAGGATGGATAAAGCCTCGGGTGCAGATGCATTCTTTCGCCCGATGCTAGGCCCTATTATGACTGATATTGAGCATGAGCTACTGACCAAGTTTTTAAAGTTGTAACCACTATCATTTCATGGTATAGAGAAGGAGGATGCCTTTGAGTTCATCCTGGATTGCTAAGAAAGGTTGTACAAGTTGGGTATAGTACAACAACATGGGGTGGAGTTTGTTACTTTTCAGCTGCAGGGTGTTGCCAAGCAGTGGTGTAGGGATCATGTAGAGTGTCGATCTTCATCCCTGCCTCTGATGACTTGGCCTCAGTTCCACACTTTATTCTTGTAGAAATATGTGCCCCGTACTCTGAGGGATCATAAGAAGGATGAGTTCCTGGCCCTTGAGTAGGGCAACATGTCTCTTTCAGCTTATAAGGCTAAGTTTCATGCGTTGTCCGATTATGCAACACAACTTATGTACACTGAGGAGGAGAGGATTCGTCTGTATGTGAAGGGACTGAACACTGAGTTGCAGGTTTTATCGGTTCATATGACTTTGGCAGGGAAGAGCTTTAATGAGGTGACTGACTATGTAAAGAAACTGGAGGGGGTCAGACAGGTGGGGAAAGCTAAGGTGTTAGAAAAGAATTCCTGGAATGAAAGTAATTTTAGTGGTTCTTACTCTAGGGGTTCTAGTCAGCAGGTCTATTTGGCTCACCCTATTCAGTCTTCCTTACCAACTTCTACAGGTGGCTGTACAAGGGCCAATCAGCAGTTTTCAGCTCTGAAAGGTCAGGGGGTTTCTTATACTTCTGCCAGCAGTCCCTCTCTTGATCGTGGATGCTTAAATTATTTTGACCTAAGACATTTTATGAGGGAATTCCCTCACCGACAGACAGGAAATCAGGTGCAATAGTAGACAAAAGATATAGTTCCAGCAAGTGGAGCTTGCCATGGCAATGGGGGCCCATAGTGTGGGCAGGGAAACTTTTAGAGAGTTCATGGAAATATGCAAAATGGTATCATGGGAAAGGGAGTGGCGCAGCCAACCAAAGAGGTTTCCCGGATTAATGACAGAGCCCATTGTTATGCCTTCCCTAGGAAATCTGATGCTGAGGCATTGGATGCTGTAATAACAGGTATAATTCTAGTCTGCGACAAGATGGCTTTTATTTTATGTGATCTAGGTTCCACATATAGATATGTATCTGTTAAATTTTCCTTGGGTCTGAAGTTGATTTGTGATATCCTTGATTCCCCTATTCATGTTTCTACCTCGGTTGGGGAGTCTGTGGTAGTGACCCATGTGTATCGTACTTACTTTGTAGTGTTTGTGGGTTTCCAGACTTGGGTAGATTTAGTTATTCTGGATATGATGGATTTTGATTTTATTTTGGGTATAACTTGGTTGTCTCCATATCATATCGTGTTGAATTGTATCTCTAAG
The DNA here is from genome assembly GCA_003996215.1 of Jaltomata sinuosa. NCBI lineage: Eukaryota > Viridiplantae > Streptophyta > Magnoliopsida > Solanales > Solanaceae > Jaltomata > Jaltomata sinuosa. Next base: position 138,070 of record QJPP01003271.1, on the reverse strand, counting down.
ACGGTAATTCTAGAGATTCCAGGTAAGGATAGGCTAGAGTGGGAAGGGATGTAAAGGCCTAAGTTGATGAAAATTATATCCTTTGTTTGAGCTAGGAAGTTAGTGGGTAAAGGTTGTTCAGCCTTCTTGGCTCACTTGTGGGATGTTAGTGATGAGTCTCTTCCCATTGATTCCATCCCAGTGGTTTCTGAGTTTCAGGAGGTATTTTTGGTGAACTTGTCTGGCATGCCTATGGACAAGGACATTGATTTCTGTATAGATTTGGAGCTGGGCACTCGCCCAATCTCTATTCCTCTTTATCGTATGGCTCCGGTAGAGTTGAGTGAACTTAAAACACAGCTTCAAGAACTTTTGGATAAGGGATTTATTCATCCTAGTGCTTTACCTTGGGGTGCTCCGGTCTTTTTTGTGAAGAAGAAGGATGGTAGTATTAGAATGTGTTTAGACTATAGGCAATTGAACGAGGTTACCATTCGTAATAAGTATCCTTTACCTTGTATAGATGACCTTTTTGATCAAATATAGGGTGCTTCGGTATTTTCAAATATTGACTTTAGGTTGGGGTATCATCAGCTAAGGATAGCCTTGAGGACATACCTAAGACGATGTTCACGACTCGGAATAGGCATTATGAGTTCCTGGTGATGTCATTTGGGTTGACCAATGCACCAGCGACTTTCATGTGTTTGATGAATGGTGTTTTCAATTCATATCTGGACTCTTTTGTGATTGTTTTTATAGACGATATTCTAATTTACCCCAAGAGTAAGGAAGATCATACAGAGCACCTTCGCATTGTTCTGGGGATATTGAGGCACGAAAAATTGTATGCTAAGTTTTTGAAGTGTGAATTTTTGTTGTCTTCGGTTGCTTTCTTAGGGAATGTGGTTTCGAAAAAAAAGAGGTGATGGTGGACCCCCAAAATATTAGGGCAGTTAAGAGTTGCGTCCGGTCTTGCTTTGTGACTGAGGTTAGGAGTTTTGTGGGTCTTGTGAGCTATTATAGAAGGTTTGTCAAGAATTTTGCGTCCATTGCTACTCACTTGACAAGACTGACTCAGAAGGAGGTGTCATATTTTTGGTCTGACAAGTGTGAGGAGATCTTCCAATAGCTCAAGACTCTTCTGACTACAGCTCTCATCCTATCATTGCCGGTTGAAGGTAAGGATTTCATTGTATTTTGTGATGCTTCACATCAGGGTATGAGTGTTGTATTGATGCAGGAAAGGAATGTCATAGCATACGCTTCAAGGGAATTGAAGCCCCATGAGAAGAACTACCCAACCCATGATTTGGAGTTGGAAGAAGTGGTCTTTGCACTTACGATCTGGAGACACTACCTCTATCGTGTCAAGTGTGAGGTGTTCACAGACCATCGCAGTCTGTAGCATGTGTTTAAATAGAAGGATTCAAACCTGAGACAGAGGAGGTGGATGGAGTTGCTGAGGGATTTTGATGTGACCCTCCAATATCATCTGGGTAAGGCTAATGTGGTGGCAGACGCATTGAGCCAAAAAGTGATTAGCATGGGCAGTTTGTATTGTTTGGGGGTATCTAAGCGACCCTTGTCCAGGGAGATTCAGACTCTAGAATCCAAGTTCATACAGTTAGGCATCTTAGACAAGGGTGGAGTGTTGGACAGTATTGAGGTCAAACCCATATTTATAGAGGATATCAAGGCCAAACAGTTTAAGGACGCGAAGTTGAACAAGCTATGGAACAAGGCGTTGTCCAGGGAGGCCCCAGACACCACACTTGATGTATGTGTGGTGCAAAGTTTTAGAGGGAGGATTTGTGTCCCTCGGGTTGATGACTTGGTTCAGAATGTGTTAGCATAAGCTCATGGTTTGTGGTACTCGATTCATCCAGGCGTAACCAAATGTACCGAGACTTGAGGTGACTTTATTAGCGGCCTAGGATGATACATAGTTGAATATGTGTCTAAGTGTCAGAATTGTCAGTAGGTGAAGTATGAGCACCAAAGACTTGCAGGATTGCTTCAGAGGATGCCCATTCCTGAATGGAAGTAGGGAAGGATAGCCATGGACTTCGTGGTGGTTTTTTTAAGACTTTGGGGAAATACAATTCCATTTGGGTCATCGTGGAAAGACTGACCAAGTCAGCTCATTTCATTCCGGCCAGGGTGGATTACAATTTCTAGTAATTGGCCAAGATTTACGTCAAGGAGAAAGTGAAATTGCACAAGGTGCTACTCTCTATTATTTCGGACAAGGGTACGCTCTTTACTTCCAAGTTTTGGGGAAAGTTACACAAAGAATTGGGCACTCAACTCACCTTCAGCATAACATTTCATCCTCATACAGATGGCCAGTTTGAGGACATGCTGAGAGCCTGTGTGATCGGTTTTAGGGGCCATTGGGATAAGTTTTTACCATTGTGCGAGTTCTCATAAAATAACAGCTATGACTCTAGTATTGACATGGCACTCTTCGAGGCACTTTATGGGAGGGGATGTAGATCACCCATAGGGTGGTTCGAGGCTGGCAATGTGAAATCTTTGGGCTTAGACTTGGTGAAGAAAGCTCTCGAAAAGGTGATGGGAATTCAAACCAAGTTACTGGCAGGCCAGAGCAGGCAAAAGAGTATGCGGATCACAAGGTAAGGGATATGACATTTCAGGTTAGTGAATAAGTTCTGTTGAAGGTGTCACCAATAAAAGGGGTAATACGGTTTGGCAAGAGGGGCAATCTCAACCCTCTGTATATTGGTCCATTTGAGGTTCTCAAGATTGTAGGGCCGGTAGCATACAGGCTAGTGTTGCCGCCCAGTTTATCCGAATTCCATCTAGTTTTCCATGTATCCATGCTGAAAAGATACCATGGGAATAGGGAGTACATTATCAAGTGGAATTCGATCTTGTTAGACAAGGACCTTCTATACGAGGAGGAGCCCGTTGTTATCCTTGATCGGGATGTCTTGAAATTGAGGATGAAGGAAGTATGGTCTGAAAAGGTTCAATGGAAGAATTATCTTGTTGAGGAACCCACTTGGGAGACCGAGAAGGACATGCAGGCCAAGTACCCTCACTTGTTTGAGGATTCAGGCACTACCATTTTCTCTTACAGGCTCATTTTTTTTGCATTTTATCATTCGATGATCAATGATGGGTAAATTGGTATTTGTTGTAATGACCCTTCCCATCATTATAGGTGAGCTATTCTTGCAAAGAATCGGGTTAGAAAACTTTTGGGTGGGAGAGTTGAAAATTTTGGGCTAGGCTAGTCTTGGATAAATTCTGAGTCAGGTAAGGTATAGGAAAATTTGGGAAAGGGTTGGGGAAAATTCTCAAGATTGAGCTATATTTCTTTTCAGCTAAGACGTTAAGGAGTCTGTAGGACTTTTTGAAAATGGATTTGGGTGAGTAAAACTTCCAAAATCAGACTTGACATAAAAGGGTTAGTTTGAAACGTCATGTTTGGAGCTGTGTTGTAAATGGGCTGAAATGGGACAAATCCCGAGATCATGTCCCGTATCAGTCGCTATAGCGGGTGACATCCTGCTATCATGGCAACCACTATAGCAGGAGTCAAAGCGGTCAATCCCGCTATAGCGAGTGGCTTCCGGTATGGTAGTGCCGCTACAGTGGGATAAGTCATTGTAAAAGGAAAAACTTCCCCAAAATCTTTCAGAATTTCTCAAGAATATTTTGGAAAAGGCAGAGGAAATTTTGGCTATTCCCTATCAGTTTTCCACCAAAATTCTTCCTAAAGGTAAGTATTTTGTTCCCCTATTAAGTGATTCAATTACCATACTCTAGAATTGACAGTTACGAGATTTGGAGAAGGTTTGACTTGACCTAAGGTAGAAAATATGGTATAACAAGGAATGTGGGTGTAGAAAACTTTGGGTTTTGTGTATAAACTATTCAATTCTCGCTCTAACACCATAATTTGCTAATGTGACCATGAAATTGGTAGTTATAGGTTAATTATGGGTGGAAAGGCCCTAGGTTGGGTGGAATCAATATGGATGTGGCCTAGGGATAAGGATTTAGATATCATCCGAGAATATTTAGGTCACATTGACTGATTTTAGTGTTATGTGTTTGTTTTTAGACTAAGAATAAGCTAACGCTTCACAAAAGAGGAAAGCTCAGGTCCAGTAGAGCTTTCTGGCTAATTCTGAGGTAGGTGATGGTTGTTGTTTTCCCATTTACAATATATGTGCATTGTTAACTATTGATTCGTATTGTCTGCATATTCTGTGGTTTAGGAAACAGAATAATGAATGTTATGATATCCGGTTGTTAATCATGTGAATTAAACTGTCTTAATTACTTGTTGGGTGTACAAGTGTGGTTGTGTTCATGTTCATTGATTGTTGGATTTTTTGTGACATTCAGTTGGCTCGGGTACCACACCTTGTATAATACATTGATTAGCTCGGGTACCACGCCTAGTACAATACATCTATTAGCCCGGGTACCACACCTGGTAAGGGATACTTATTGGTTGGCTCGGGTACCATCCCTGGTATAGATTATAATACGGTTCGCTAGGGTACCAAGCCTAGTACATGTTTGGTCATGCTTTATGTGTTGGTTCCATGAGTTGACCGGATTTATTCCTTGTGATGTCATTACTGCATATTGGTCCATGAGTGGCCAAGGTATTGTGTTTATATGCTGGGTTGATTCTTTTGTAGACCGGGATTGCATGTTAACTACCGTAAACAATGTCTTAGGGATCCTTGGGTGGTCCAGGTTACTTGAATGGCATATGGGTCGTGTCTATTATTGTTGTTGTTGAGTTTTGGGACACATATCATGTGGTTGTTGAGTCTAATTGATGACTTCTTATCTGGGTTATATTTGCTGATGTGTTGAACATGATTTTTCTTGCTTTACTAAGTTTTAGTTAATTATTCATATTTCGTTTATTGGAGTTGGCCAATGATCCAACCAATACATTATTGTTTTGTATACTGATACTGCACTTGCTCTTATTTTTGTTGAGTACAGGGCATATTCCGATGGCTGATTCGCAATCTCATCTGTGACACAAGCGCTATCTGAATCTAAGGGTGAGCTCCTTCTTCTGGGCTGCCATGGATTCATCATTTCTTTCTAGTCTATTGTTGGGACTCAAACTACTTTTATTTTTGGGCTGCATCACCGTATCCTAGACTTATGTTAGATGTTTTGGTACACGACTTTAAGATTCTAGGAGTTATTTCCCTACAGATTATTATTATTTACTGTTAGCAATGATTCTTGGTTTTGAATAATGATAGACTGGTTTTAGCTGCTTAGTCTCGGCAAGTGTTGAGTTGGGTTCTTGGTTCGTTCACTGAGGGTTTAGGGTGGGTGCCACTCGCGGCGAGTAAGGTCATGACAGGCGTGCAACCCAATCGATAAATAATATTTTGCATGTGTGCACTCTGATCCATAAATAATATTGTCCATGCATGCAGGGGCGAATCTACATGTTGACGAGGGTATTCATCCAAAAAATCCCTAGATCGAAAAATTACACTGTGTGTATAAGGTAAAATTTTCGCTTTAAGTATATATATAAGATAATAAACCCCTTTAGCACAACACCAGCATGCAGTTCAGTGGTAATAGGGGTTTAGATTTTCCCTCAATTTCCAAGATCGAATCTGGGTGGGTGCATTCTCTTTGTTATATTTTTGCTCCAGACGTGTGTGTCTCCTGCTATGCATATTGCCATCAACTTCTTTCTCTTATTATGACTCTCTTTGTTAATTTTTTCAAAAGCTTTATATTATAAATTTATTCAAATTTTCAAATTTATGAGTTTCTGTTAAAATTTTAAATTAATAAATAATAATAATTCAATCAATAAATTAATTTCAATTTAGATAAAAATTATTAAATTTAAGTTCACTCATATATGATTCGACCCATTCATATCTAATCCGACCCGCTAATTTGCCAACATTATTAGTATGTTTACTTTTTTTTCGAATCCCCTGAACGAAAATCCTGCCTCCGTCATTGCATGCATGCCCTCTGATCCATAAATAATATTGTGCAGGAGTGCATTCTGCTCCAACATAAGTAAAAATGATCAATAGTAAGTATGAATGCAACAAATACAAATAGAACAATACATTATATAAGAAATACATCTAAGCAACTCACATCACGTGGGTACAAGTCTACTATATCAATCAGCATGCCATACCATACTACCATCACTCCACCCAGAATCAAAATCCCATCAGGAATTCAACCATCCAAGGTTATAATATCACCACTATGTTTGAAACCTAATCACATGGGACTAAAATCATATGATTCGACGTGTGTAATATGCAAGGGATATCATATGAGAGCATGAACGTCAGGTGCACACACGAGACACATGCACAGTGTAGGAAAATGCTCTTAAACAACTCATTTTTATCAAGTGTGTGACATATGAAGAGTGATGAGTAATCATTTAATCAATTATGTAAAGAATCAATTAATATTTCAATGAATCATGTTTCAACATCCATTTATATCAGTCACAAATCAATCAATTACTCAACAAGTACCCAAGCATGACATCGATACTCACATAAGTATTTGTTACCTCACTTATACGAGACTCCCATTATATTTTACCCTGTTCAATTAATTAATTATTAATAAATACTTCCTTTAGAGTCTAAAAAGTCTCAGCTTTCCTTAAATTCGAAGTTTAAGAGATCACAAAATGGATTGGACTTTCCTCAAAGCTTCAGAATGATCCCAAACTATTCAAATACATAATGTTTATAAGCATACAAGTTCATAAACACCTATATTGATATATGAGATCTCCAGTCAAAATGTCAACATCGATCCTCGGAGGTCGAATCTTGAAATTATTGAATATTCAGTTAAGCCAAATCTGAAGGGCTAGGAATCACAAAACTCACCCAAATTTATATTTAATCGATCCCCAAATCAAAGATTTTCACTTTCTTAAACATTCCTCGATCTGAGAGAAGTTTCAAGTCATCCAAAATTCTTTACCATGTTCAAATTTGCCAAAGGTTTCAAATCTATTCAAAACAATATCTTACAAAGTTAAAAGAGTCCAATGATACCCATACTTGTTATATAAAATAATTTAGACTAAAAAGTCACCAAAAAATAAGAGGAATTTTCATAAACAATAATTAATGGAAACTTAATGAGGTATTCATATCATTATTTTGCCTAATTATGCTACATACAAACTGTTTCTATAGAAATTTCATAATCTCGAGATAGAAATACAAATACAGGTATATAAATAAAAATAAAATAATTTCGGCATACAAATACAAATTCATAAATCTTTGTATAGAATAAAAATCTGTTAGATTAATCTCCGCATATAAATACAAATTCATAAAATCTCGACATACAAATGCAAATCCGTATTATATATTTGGTAAAATCTCTGTCACGACTTGATTTCTCGATCATGATGGCACCTACAACCCTCCAATAGGTGAATCAATCTCCGTAGCCCGGGACGGTTAGTAATAGAATATTATCTAACAATCAAGCGGAAGAAGAAATAAGTAAGCGGAAGCAAGGGAACAAGATAAAGAAACAAGCAATAGGAATGCATAAGCGAAAGTTAAACCAAAACCCCAAAACCTAGTATCATAGTATAAGATCCAATACAAAATATACAGAGTACAAAAAGGGTCCAAAAAGAATATATACATATGTCTCTGAGTGATAAAGGAGTACACAAAATAGAATATGAACTAAAAGCTAAGCCTCATTCGTTAAGAGCTCACCCTCAGTCTCGGATAGTCCAAAAGAACGTCTTGCACGAGTCACCAATGAATCAGCGGCGATGGCCCACACTAGGATATGCACTATAAAGATGTGGAGTGTAGTATGAGCACGAATTTCTAAGCAACGGGTACCCAATAAGTATCATAGGTTGACTAGGCGTATATAAGATATAAGAGCAGTAATATAGCAGAAAGAAAACAAGTAGTCACAGAAACAACAAATAAGTACACGGAAGCTAGCACAGAAAGAATACAAGGAGAAAACAATCATGCTCGCCTAGCTACTTGACATATATATCTTACAAACACAGGCAAAATAAGGAAATAACGCACCTGGATCCTTACAATAATAATATATATAGAGAGAGATTTTTAGAAATAGGCGGTATACTGGTAACCTCAAGTAAAAAGGAAAGGAGGAAAGGAAATGATAACATGCTTAAAAACAAGACCAACAACCAAGTCATGCTAGTAATACCACCCTTAAGCCAGAATTAACCAACTAATAGCCCAAGTATAACCACTAAGAACCAAATGTATATAATAGAACCCTCAGTTTCTAGTCATCAAATGTAACCATAGTCAGGATCAACATCGCGATAGAATGACATTAAATAACAGTCTACCTACTGTCCCATAAGCGCCCATACATCCGAGGAACATATACAAGTAAAAATAAACCCTCAGACATCCCATACTACTGAAGCGTACACTGAGCAAATAGAAAACAAGGGTGGAATCTCATACAAATGAATAATATAATGCAATAGTAGAAATCAAATGGAACAGTAACCCCGTATGTACCTCCTTCGGCGCCTATAGGCCCAGCATGTAGGATCCATGGAAGGAAATGGCCTATATACCTTAACTACATTGTATACCCCTCTTCTGACATACTCAGCACGTAGCCCCTGGTCCAGATCTTCAAAGTCCATGGAGGTCCTCAACCATATACTAACTCTATAACCTTAATGTAACAGTCCGAAGGAATCCAAATCCAAACTAGTAATCAAATCTTGAAAATGTATACCTGGAGTCTATCTGGGTCTAAATCAGTGAAATAAGTCTCAAAAGCCCCTACAAGGGTCCCTAGACATAACCGAATCTAAAATAGTAGTAAAACAAGTCTGATGCTCAGCCTAACCGAGTCTAGTATCATCTCCAATCAACAGTAAAACATGATTAGCACTCCGGCCTCGCCGAGTCTAGTAGTAGTCTGAAAATAGTGATAAAATCAACCTATTAACTTTCATACCCCAAGTAGATCCATAAAAATCATTGCCAAATCCTTTATAACCATTTTTACCGAAAATGATCCCTCATGGCCATGCAAGGTTTACAAAACCATCAATAGTAGGTGATAATGCTCAAATGTACTCTCCAAGATAGAGATATCAGCGATCATTAAGTAAAACAAAATTTATATTACCCGATGGGAGTCGAGATCGATCCCACCGAGAATTGGAGCTTAGCAAAAGAGATTTTATAAAAGACTTCACAACAAGAGTAGATTGTCCAAACAAAAAATAATGTAAAAAGGGGGAAATTCAGAATCCATCACAATTCAAATTCCAACAAAGCAATGAAAATAAATGCAAGGTGTAAACAATAAAGAGAGGACGACTAGGGATGCATTTCCAATGGTACTTGAATACGGGTCAATGTACTTGCTCCATGGCATAAACTCTTACTAACTAATATAAGTAGCATTGGTTTTAGGCATTCTTGTTAATCTTTCGATCAAACAATCATGTATCCAATGGTTTTTGTTCAAACACCATTGTTTAGGCATAAACCAACCAATACATGCTCGAGGAGGTCACACTATCTCTAAGTTAGACCCTTAAATGGGTGTTTTCGGCGAATTGCGATGTTTCTAGCCTCAATCTAAGTGGAATCCCAAGTATCCACTAGTAATTTCACATCCAAAATTGTAAACTCATTTTCAAGCAAGAACACAACTAAGTAAAGTAAATCAATATTTGCAACCATCAATTTTAGAGTTAAAATATGGTGAAATTACTAGACCCGTGTCATATTAGCAATTATAAACACAAATAAGCAAGACACATACTCTTTTATCAAGTACCCCTCATCAACACATCCCTAAACAAGAAAACTTAGCCACTCATGATAAAGGAAGAAGAAATTATACCCATAGGGAAATTCAAATTCCTTTTCATTAATTGTAGTAAGAATCCAATATCCAAGATCAAATTTATAAGCCTATGGTTGAAGATTGAGAGAATGGATTAAAACCTTCTTTCTTGCCTTGGGAGAGAAACTTGCTTCAAAAACTGAAAACTATTCAAAACTATGAAAAACTATGCCTAAATTGGATTTTAGAATGCTCCCAAACCGTCACATCAAAATGGACAAAAATTCCCTTCCAGAGTTGTGCGACGCAATGTGAATTTCGCACACCCTGTTGTGTGCATCGCACAACCTTGTTTTAGTGGACCAGTGACTTGGCTTGTACTTAGAACCTCATGCAAAGTGGAATGCAGTTTGCACCAGGTCTTGTGCGCGTCGCACAGCGATCGCACCCATTAACAGATCCTTCAGCTTTGGTATGGGCTTTATGCGGAGGAAGGTGCGGACCGTACCTCATGTTCTGTGTAACGCATGACGTCTGCACCTTACCACAAAATCTTTATTTCTTCTAATCAACTTCACACTTCAACTCCTTTTGTGCTCTTTTGGATCTATTTCCTTGTTTTCTTCTCTAGGACAAGAGTACCTGCATTCATATCAATAAAGGTCATAAGAACCTCTAAATCTTATCAAAACATGGCAATAATTCATGTTTGAAGGCTAAATGAGTTGGTAGAGTACCAATTCATCAAACCCCCAAACTTGAATTATTGCTTGTCCTCAAGCAAGATACTCATAAGGTAAGGAATGAATTATGCTCTAAAACTCAATCAAGGAACAAAAGATTAATCTACTCTAAAAACTATGAAAATAATAAACAAAAAGACTCAACTACCATGCTCATCTCAATTTGAACCACCACATTATCAAGGTAATTGATCATTTCAAAACCTCTTCAAAGGACCTCATTTCTCATTCAAAAATAAAGGGAATTTTCCATTCAAAACAAGATATAAATCTTCTCAAGTCATTGGCATGGACAATCAAGGTTTTCCTAGAGATTCGCCACACAACTTGTCTTATTCATTCCTCTCAATTGAAATAGAGACTTCATGTTCCAATTCGAGTGCTTGATGCCACTCACCACAAGAGAGAATCCCACTCACAATCACGTAATTTCATAATACAAGAGATTATAAGGGAACCAAGAAGACTCACTCTCACAAGAAAGTTCAAGTGCATACATGTCAAACCATAGGCTTGCCCTTCATGTAAATCGTCACTAATGTAGAGTGGCCAAGCTCGGAATCACTAAGGACTTGCGTGTTACGATGTTGGCTAGGGCTAAGGTGAGGATTGCATTTGGCTCAAGTGACTAAACCTCCCTAATGCTTTTTCTCATCATTTTGAACACCTCTCTTATTTTTGTACTTTGACTTCACCTTATTTATCCCTCACACATCCCAAGATTTTCCCTTTTAATTTTGATTATTCAACCTCCTTATAACACCTTTGCTTGGTAGCACAGATTCTTTTCTTTTCATTTTTCTCATTGGATTGAACTTTTGGAGCAATTTTTTCAATTCAACATAAGGTGCTATCGTGCACTTGAAGTGCATTCCTTTTCTTCTCCATATTAAACACATATACCCCCAAACTTAGGCTTGTAGCCTATGTTTCACTTTCAAGCTGTTAGGGAGGAAGGGTGCCAAGATAGAGGTTCCAAAAAGGTCAAGGTGTCAAACAAGGTGCCAAAGAATGGTCACAATCTCAAAAGGGTTCACTAGGATTGATGTCAAGGGAAGTCATTTAGGTAATGTGGCTATGCAAAAAGGGCCTACGATCATCTTCCAAGCTCGGTCACATCTAGAATTTTGCATTCAATCATATTCGGGGCAAGTTCTAGACAACACGCATGCACAAAATCAAGGTAAAGCCTCACACACAAGGCATTATATCACAAGACTTCTTCACACTAGTCTCAAAATTAATTGGGACAAATGATTTTTGACAAGCTATTTCGAGTTTATTACACACTCATTTGTGAATTAATCAAGCCAAAGTGAGAGTGTGCAAATCATTACAAGAGAATGCTTTGTTCAAAATTCATTTTCCCTCTTTCCTTTCATTTCAAAAACATCACGCCAAGAAAAAAAATTGGTGGGTCCATTTCTAGACAAGCAAAGCGCGGACTCAAATTAAAATTAAAACTTGGCACTTTCCCTTAAGAAATTCACTTCTCAATCTATCATAGGGAAACACCAATCTGGTTCAACACCAAAAATAAAAGAAAAAGAAAAGGAAAATAAAGAAAATATTTGCTCCTTGGGAAAAAATTGTGGTATTAAGAAAACCCTCGGAGTTTATTGCTAAACTTCTATTAACAAGGCAATTACCAAATTTGTGCGCTCATGAATCATTTAAAAAATAAGCCTCGGCATAAGCCCTTAGCGTATTTGCAAGGCACGAGTAGTGAAATAATAGAAACGTGTAAAACTAACCCGGAACACAATCAAGATTAACATCAAGCCCGGTGAGGGCACAATTAAGCATAAAAACATAATCAAAAGTCCTGGTAAGGGCAATATCATCAAGCACAAAGTGAGTGATCAATAATTACAGACCCCCCAAACTCAAAGTAAGCATAGCCCTCGATGCACAAAAATTATACATATAAGAATGAGTGCAACAACTCTCTAGTGATGCTAATGGTGGTAGGGACACCTCCTTGAGTAAACCTGCTGAGGTGGCCTATGAAGCTGAGGTAGTAATGTTGCCGGTAGAGGAATGTAAGCATGTGTTGGGTCAATTTGAAAGCTCGCAAACTGGGGTATTTCAGGGTTCTATGGAAGCTTAAGGGGACCAAGAGGGTCATCCACAAACTATATGTCCTCGGCGGTCATCAATTTATGATAAGAAAGTGGTGGTGGTAACCAACTTGGCCTAGCTAGACACCTCCATTAAGGCACAAGTGAATCAAGAGGATCCGGATATTGTTGAGCTGATGGTGTATCATACACTGCTTGGATTTCGGAGGCACTTTTATCCTTATTTGGGTCCTAACCCATGCACCAATCATCGAGAGGGCTATCAATCCTTGGATAGGACATAAAGTTTAGGGCCGGTAGATTAAGATCCTAATTAGGAATCTTTGTCTCAACATGTGGTATTACTTGCCTAAGCTCATCAACCTCCACTTCCATGGTATCGATTCTAGCACAAAGCTTGCTCACACTTGGCACTATCGGCTTCAAAGCCAATTTAATGGCAGATTGAATCATGTGTGGGATGTCCCTAGCCACCTTGTGTAAGCGCTCCTCTTGATGTTGGACAAGGCGAGCAAGTTTAAGAAAATTACCTGAGTCATATGTTTTTGGAGGAGCCATGTGGGTGGTGTTTGATGCCTCCTGAGATGGGGATGGAAAGTCTAATTGATTAGAAGCAACAATTTCAGATCTTCCCGTAACACTTAGGTTTTGTGCAAGGTATGTTTTCTTGACATGCGGGGCATCTTGGTCTCGCCTAGTATCCAATTGAACCATTCCCTTAGCCTGGCTAATTTTATACAAACAATGAATCCGCGGGCAGTTTGCTTGGTAACACATAAGGCAAATGAGAACAGGAAAGGCCTTGGAGGTGTTCGCTTCTCTTGTTTTCCTCTTCAGCTGTTCGAATATTATCTCCCTCTCATGTAACAAACGACTAGTCATGACATAAGCAATCAAAATAGCCACCTCTATAGTCACCTTTGCTTTGTGACCAGTTGGAATGAGTCGTGTGCACACAAAATCTAACCATATACAAGCTTCAAACTTGAGGTCAGAGCAATGAATAGGCCCTTTTGAGACAGGCCAAAGAAGGGTTCCCTCAGTGATTATACTTGCAACCCACTCATATTGGTCCTCTTTCTTAGCTACAACCTCCATGTATTGCGATTTTGGGACTGGTTCATCATCCCATATAGGAAAGTGGATGGTCGCAGGTATGATGTCTATTTCCTTTCCTCTTGCCCAAACAGAATCGAGACATAGGAGCTTTTTTATCGGACCCTTATGCTTCAAAATATGTTGCCTAGCCTGATAGGAGGCATAGAATTCCTGCACCAACTCTGGGAAATATGGGCCTGGAGTCTTGGCAAAGTAGGCCCAGATTCGTTCCCGAAACTGTTTGGGGATATTTGGAAAATCAGCTTCAAATGCTTCCACATCCAACCCTTTTTCTTCCAAGATTGATCACTTCTCCAAAAACTTCAGATAGTTTGCCTCCATCCCCTCAAGGCCAAATCGGATTTCTGATTTAGTAGGACCCTTATCTTGCTTTGCATAGGAAAGCTTAAATTTATGGATGTTAAAGCTCAATTTTAAGGCACACCTCTTTTGGTGATGCCTATTGGAAGACATAGTCCTGCAAAGGGAAGTTAGTAGCAGGCACCAGGTATCTGTACAAAACATAGGAGTGTAAAAAGAAATTAACAAACTACAAATATGGAATGAAAAGGAGTAGAAAAACAAAATAGGTAACTAATGGCTCATGCGGACCACGTGCAAACCGCACAATATATAGTGCGCATCGCACATGATTTTGCACGAGCCACCAGACTCCTACAGTCATTTTGCACTGAGGTGCAAAGCTGGTGCAGTTTGCACAAGCTAAAGTGCATGTCGCACCACACTTTGCCCCTTCGAAATAGTAAACTGCAGTAATCTTTCACAAGGTGCAGTGCCTTATGCATTTTGCACATCAAGATCTACGTGTCACATGTGAATTGCACAAGGAAATAGTTGGAATTTTTAGTTCCTTGTGTTCTTGTGAATTACGCATGTGATTCGTAGAGCAAGATTTGCATTAAGCACTTAGCACCGAGCAGTAAACCGACACTTAACAATTTAAATAATAGGTCCATCACAATTCTATATCCCAACCAAATCATCTAGGTACTCACTTTGCCGGGGTGGCTAAAAGCATAAAATGTTGTAATGATGGTACAGAAGATCAGGATGCTTTTGAGTTTATTTTGGATTGTTGGAGACCCACAATTTTGCCTAGAGAATTGATGGTGGTGGTGACAAGCGGTGACGCATAGGAGTTTGGGTGAGAGGAGAAGAATTTTTTGTGAAAGTTTGAGGGACTTGTGGAGGATTTTGAGAGAGAATTGAGAGAGTTGTGGGAGAAATATGGGAGAAGAGGGTGAAGGTGGCAGTTTAAAAAGAGGAGAAAAGGAGAAAAAGTTTCCAGGTCAGTCTTTGAGCCAGTTCAGTCAATTGGTAGGTCAATTAAAATTTAAAACATACCTTGGTGCACCACGACGTGTGATTCTCACAAGCCCTTGTGCGGACCGCATGTCGCTTTGCACCTCACCTTTTTCATTGCCTGAACTTGGCCACTCTTCTGTTATGGTATGGGCCGGAGGTGCGACGCACACATGGGCTCATGCAGAATGAACAGCCCAGTGCACATCGCCTCCAACTCAACATTTTTCTTCCAGTTCTCTACTTTGGTATGCGTTGGCCCATGCGACGCACACAATGTCTTGTGCAAACTGCACGATCCTCTGCAAGATTTATTTTTGCCCTTTTTTCCACTTGTTCATTTTTTTTCTCCATGCATTCCTAAAATAAACCAAAAACAACAAAAAGGTAAAGAAAAACTAAGTAAAAACACTTGGGTTGCCTACCAAGAAGAGCTTGATTTTACGTTATGGCTCGAAGATAGTACCTCAAACCTTTGTCATTGTCGGATAGCATGCAAATTCGATTAGCATGGCCCCACCCCAAGAAGGGGAATTACTCCTTCAACGTCCTCAAAATATCATCACGTTGCTGACTTGGAAACTCTTCAAACCTGGGAGTCTTGCCCATTTCACACTCCTCAAGGGCATAATCAATCTTGCCCTCAACATCTATCACCGAGATTACCCGCAATTCGTCTATAGGCTTTATGGGTTAGCATACGTTGAATGTCACTACCTCACTTCCAACTCAGAATTTTAGTTCACCAAGTTCAATATCCACAAGTGCTCTCCCCGTAGCCAATATGGTTGCCCCAAGATGATGGGTGTTGCGTCCAAATGCACACGCAAGTGTACGCGGTCGTACAAGTAATATAGGATTGAGAATCCAGATATCATACCCACAGGGACTTATCGATTAACTATTTTACTAAATTAAACTAGTTCTAATTATTTATTCAAGCGGTAAATCTCAAAGAAATATTTATTAACCAAAGTAAAAAGAAGAAGTTAACTAATGAATAATTAACCAAACAAAGAGCAGGTTTTTACGTAAGCAATATGATGAAATCGATCTAGGATTATGGATTCGCTAAAAATCATGTTAAGTAAGCAATTTCATTGACTTCTTCGTTTATCTAGTTGGTGATTTCAGGGTTAATTTTACAACTATAGTCTTCCGAGCCTCTAATTTCCTATCCAGAATAGCATCACAACTACATCATTGAGCGGGGATGTGACATCTTATTCCGCACACTTTTATATATCTTTTTGTATAAACCAAACAAGGCATTATAGGTATATTCCTATCCTAGTCGCAAACCTACTCTTTACATTACAATAGAGTAGTCTTGCTCCCTATATTCTTCTTTCTATCCCAATGATTCTTCTTTCGAGTTCACAAAGAGATTATAGATTTATTTTAATGGTCGCGCAGCATTAAAATAGTAAGCTCAAGAATATAAGAATAACTAATGTGATAAACAAATAATTAAATTAATCATCTACTTCAACAATCATATAGTTAGCTACCATAATCCTAGAATGAGAAGTTTAACACCACATAGATATGGAGCAATTCCAACTATTCATCCAAAGAAAAAAACGTAAAAAGAATAATAAAGGAGAAGAAAAGATGAAACCAATATTCTCTGGCCTCCATGGCGGCTCCTAGCTTTTCGTAGGTCAAAAGTTTTTTTAAAGAATTGTGATTTCAGATGTATTTATAGAGTATGAGGAAAATAACCCCTTTTCCTACCTGGATTTGGAGTAGACAAAAGCTGGAAATTTTACGGGTTGGCCCCTGGAGCAACGCCCTAGCTGAAATTTTCTGGGTTTGAGGGTGGGGAGACGCACCACCAATGCGCCAGCCACACCCATCAGTAGTTTGGGGGTTGGGGTGGTTCCCCAGCAGTACGCCACAGCCCATATTTTATTCTTTTTCTATCTTTTTCTACAAAAACTTTGCTAACTCCTTTCTAATGTTTTTATGCTTCCATTTTAGCTCTCATGGGTTATTTTTCTCCACCTTTTTCCCCGCAAAGCATCTAATCACATATATTAGCTCACAATCATGAAAATACAAATAATCATAAGGATATACATCACTTTTTCCCTCAAAACAAGGCTAAAACATGGGTAAATAAGGCAAGCAGGCGTATAAATACGCCCAAGATCACCACCCCACACTTAAACCTTTGTTTGTCCTCGAACAAATCACTATATACCCTACCAATTTTTCATCTTAAGATACCAATTGAAAAGGTCTACTTATACTCAAGTTAACTAGATAGTTTAATCATGACCCATAATCCACTCAACATGCATACATCAATCATATTTTCACAGACCCTTCAGTGAAACCACACAACCTCTAAAATTGACTCTTCATGAAAAATAAGGTCAACACGATCATGTGTAATTATAGCCATCATTAGTACACCAAGTTTTCACCATTTTATGCCCTAACATTTAAGAGAGATGTCCCTTGCTCACATCATACATACATTTTCAAATTGGGGCATATAGATAAGAAATTTGCTCGCTCTCTCAAAGAAAGTTTCATGTGTACAAGATATACCATAGGCTTTCTCTTAGTGTAATACTCTATTAACAAAGCATCAAAATTGTAGGATCAAAAGGACTTTCATGGGTTCTAATGTCGGCTAAGGGACGGGTAGAAACACTTTGGCCAATAGTGACTACTTTTCCTATGCACTTTAAGACACTCACTTTAAACTTTTTCACTTTTTTCCTTATATCACCTCAACTTCAACTTATGTTCATGTTTCCCTTCAAACTCCCCCTTTTTCTTTTGGTTTGTCGCCCTTATCCTTCATTCACTTATTGCTAGCAAGGAGATTTTTCTAAACTTTCTTTTAATTTTTATTTTCTTTTCCTCTCCTTACTACCAACATACAAATTATTTCTCACAAGGGCACCACATCTAATTCTTATTCTTACCACAACAACTTCCCTCTATCTTTTTACCTTTTATCTTTTGTTCCCTTCTTCCTTTAAGTCTTTCAACCACAAAGTGCACTAGGGACTCTTTGGATCAAAGTAATAAAGGGTAATCAAATAAAGGGGATAGGCTAAACATGTGGCTAGTCAAAGAAATCGGCTTAAGGCTCAAAGGGGCTTAACTAAGGATAATGTAAAGGTGGCACAAACAATAGTCAAAAAGAAGTGGTTTACAAAGAAATGCCTTGATCATATCCCACAATTCAACATTATGTTTCATTTCATACACACACGGGGTAAGTTCTAGATATCAAGATATACAACAAACACAACAAATACTCGCTACACATGGCACAAAGGTTTAAAAATGCCTTCCTGAGACTTCATATTTATAACACAACCAAATTGAATGAATTAACATTATTAAGCCCATCTCTAGATTTTTTTTGAGTCAAGTTAAAGAGCTTATGTGTCTCTAAATGAAGTTTCCTACTTTTTATGCTTCTTTTGAGTGAATTACCCATGACGTCTAGTGTATACTTAGGCAAAGTACCTAGCATTCAAAAGGCTATGGTTTTTAATCTTTCTTCTTCTTATGACTAATTTTCCCTCAAGGCGGTCTCATCCATCCATCATCGAGAAAAATTATCTACCTATGACTAAAATAAAAAAATAACTCCTAAAAAATAAAAATTAACCGGTTCAAAGGGCATCCCCTTGGAAAAGAATCGAAAAGAAAAACCAAGGGGTGAATGAGATATGCCTCTAAAAAAACTAAAAAATCTTTTTGTATTTTTTATTTTTTTCAAATAAGATAAACTCCTATGGAATACTCACCCTAAAACTCCCAGTTATCGGAAGAATCCCCACCCACACTTAAAATCATGCTTTGTCTCCAAAGCAATTTATAGAAAAAGATGAAGGAGAAGGGTGAGAAATACTCCCTGAGGCCCTCTAGGGCCTAGCTGACAACATGTTTCTTCAATTTTATCAAGGGGCGAATGACCCCACACTTAACTTAAACTATGTTTCTTATCTTTCAAATTCGGGTACTCATACTTCCCCAAACCTGCAAAATCAAACCAAAAATAAAAACATGACACTATAAAAAAATAAGAAGCTAACTACAAATTGGGTTGCCTCCCAACAAGCGCCTGATTTAACATCGCGGCACGACGCCATCACTTCACCACTTTTATTTCCACTTAGAACTTATGAATTGCACCCCTAACTTTGCATCGAATTTTCTGCTCCGCTCAAGGGGCAATGGTATAAAGATGAAGGGACCAAGCAAAGGATGTCGCATCGTGCACTTCTTAGCCTTTAAGTGAGAAATGTCATTTTGTCCCTTGGTGTGGTAAATTTTAGAATGTATGGTACTTGTTCCTCATCTACGCACTTCTCCGCCAGTTCAGATGACTCAATTTTCATGTCATCATCCAAACATAATGTTGAAAAGTGATTAGAATGCGGTTTAACATGTCCCAACTCAAAACTTGCATTATTTTTGACAAGCTCACTTTTGTGTACCTCCTCAACATAAGCACTAATGGATAAGGTATAATAGAATGATTGGAATTCCTCTGTATGCTTAACTAGTTGGCCAATATCCACAATAATTAGTGATTGGGCATCAGACGCCTCAACCTTTTTTTTCAAGTGATCCTCCAAGTCATGAATATCTAAGCCGAATTGGTCTATCTCTTGTTTGAGCTTAGCTCTTCCTTCTATCAGCCGTGTCATCATGTATGTAAGATTATCATAGAGAAACTCATGAAATTTAACTTTTTCCTCTTGTTCCCTTAGCAAAGATTGGCTCACTATGTATGCTTCCTCATGACTTTCTCCTAGTAGGGACTCACTTTTTTCCTCTACTAGGGGTTCATCTTGGGTATAGGCTAAGACTGTAACTTGCTAATCAATACACGTTTCCATCATAGCCTGCATATTTGTGAGGTGGGAACTTGTACTCTTCATGACTTTCCTCAATTCTTCTTGCTTCTCCAATATTTTCTTCAGCATATCAATAAGATGAGCCTCATGATTCGCATCCTTCACTTCATTACCCCTGCCAACATCACAAACAACAGAAGAATCATAATAGGGGCTTGGGGAAGGGGAATCAGAGTTAGGACAACCATTCAAATGGCCATCCTAATTGCCACATATACGACATACATTAAATTCAAAAGGTTGGGTAGGTGCACACCACCCGCCCTCTTGAATATAATGGCAATTGATACCCAGGTGGGGTCCTCCAAAGTACTGACAAGGATTACCAACATATAAATAGTTCTCATCATCAACCAATATTTATCCCTAAATGTCATATTAAGAAGAGAAGTAAAAAAGAAAATAAAATATATAAAAAAACTTAAATAAAAAAAAAGTCTAATCTAGATAAACAATTAACACCGAAGTCCCCGACGCCAAAAACTTGTTGCAACCAAATGCACAAGCAAGTGTACGCGGTCATACAAGTAATATAGGATTGAGAGTCCAGATATCGTACCCACAGGGACTTTTTGATTAACTATTTTTACTAAATTAAACTAGTTCTAATTATTTATTCAAGCGGTAAATCTCAAAGAAATATTTATTAACCAAAGTAAAAAGAAGAGGTTAACTAATGAAAAATTAACCAAAAAAAGAGAAGGTTTTTACATAATCAATATGATGAATCGATCTAGGATTATGGATTCGCTAACAATCATATTAAGTAAGCAATTTCATTGACTTGTTCGTTTATCTAGTTGCTGATTTCAGGGTTAATTTTACAACTATAGTCTTTCGAGCCTCTAATTTCCTATCCAGAATGGCATCACAACTACATCGTTGAGCGGGGATATGACATATTATTCCGGGCACTTTTATATATCTTCCCATATAAACCAAATAAGGCGTTCTAGGTATATTCCTATCCTAGTCGCAAACCTACTGTCACGCCCCGAGGCTACCCCTTGGACGTAACACGGGATCCAGAGTACAAGTGTTCTAGATTAAACCTTGGTCATAGCATACTCAAGCAAAACAATAGATAAGCAGAAGCATAGTAAGAAGATTCAAAATCAAACATATAGATAATCAAGTCAAAAGACATACAACTCCAAGGAAGAGACTCGAATATTTTCTATGTCTGAAAAGCCTCTACACATAACATAAGGAGTTGCTAGGACAAGACCCTAGCTAACTCAAAGTACTGAAATAAATAACCATAAACTAACTAAGATCATAATTATCCCTCGGACTATGAGGACTCACCAACAGTGGAATGGGAATGGCCTGAAATCTCTAGCCACGTGTCTGAGGGAAGGAGCCTGAATCTGCATCATTAAGAGGATGCAGCACAAAATATGCGTCAGTACTATAGGATGTACCGAGTATGTGAGATATGCATCATCATGTTGGAAACATGCTTAAAACTGAGTTCATGCATAAATGGGATATCACAAGTAAATATCATAACTTGAATAGTAAACATGCGATGAGAATCAAAACTTCAAAATAGATTTCATAAGCTTAAAACAAGTCAAAACATTCTTAAGGGACTTTCTTATAATCGACAATAGACCATGCGGGCTACATGGAATCTAACTATATAACCCTAGTTAGCAAAGCTGACTTGAACCGTGCTAAAGAACGAGTCACCATACCCAACTATATAACCCTAGTTGGCAAAGGTGTCCTAAAGCCCACTAAGCACAAGACACCATGATCAATATGTGGTACCACTCTCATAAGCCCATAGGGAACTTCATTTCATAACCTATGCTGACAATGTAGTTTTGGACTTTGGTAATTGAACCCTCATCGTTTGGTGCTAAATACTACTCCCAAAATATATATATATATAGCTCATAATTTCATAGTGGCACAATCTCATACCAAATCTTGTTTGAAAAGCATGGAAACACATCAGGCATCATGCAATTCTCATATCATAAGTTCATAAAACTTAGCATAGCCATAATTCAAAACATACTTTTATTTCTTAAATCATACTTGAAGAATTAGGCATGAAATTTTGTAAATACATATGGACATATTATCTAAACATGTAAACTTTCACTTTAAATCATGCAATTCAATGGAATCATGCTAGAAATAAATTTTGATGCATGGGCTTTTGAAACCAATTAAGGAATCTTGATCAAATCATAAATAAACCATAAGAAACCATGAATTGATACATAGAAACTGATTTCATAAGTTTTCCCCAATTTAGATCAAAACCCTAATTTCACAAGTTCATAATTCAAAATACGAATTGGGGTTTTTGGCACAAGGGTGAAAGGAACCCATTGTTGAATACTCACATACCTTTATTGAAGCTAACCCACTTGAAATTGAAAAGACTAGGAGACTTGAACTTGGAGCTTGAGACCTTGAGCTTGAGACCTTGAGCTTGAGAGAGTTCTTTTCCTTTTTGGGAAATGAATGAAGATTTTAGAAGGGACTTAGGCTAATGAGGGTAAAAATCCTTCTAGAAATAGTCAAAACGACATCATTTAGGAGTTAAAAGGGTAGGTAATGACTAAAATACTCCTGGGACATATTTAGAAAAATTTGACTTTCAGGGACCACGGATGGGTTCCACGGGTCATAGACCAAACCACGGCTTGTAGTTTCCACCCATCGTTCTTGTCCAAAAGAACAAGCTGCAGAAGGTGGTTTACGGGTCAACGGGAAAAACCTGTAGAAAGAATCACGGGTCATAGACCCAAGGCATAGTTCCTGGGGGACATGCAATCCTCTAAATCAAGTCTAAGAGTTACAGGACGGTCCGTGGTTTGAACTACAGACCGTAGACTTGACTCGTGGTTCCTGGGGAATCAGTCAGCCCTCAGATCTAGTACCACAAGTTAACAGGATGGATCCGTAGATTGAACTACGGTCCATAGAACGAACTCGTGGTTCTCAGGGCAGAGTCTGAACCTGGTAAGATCAACCTACGGCTCCATTCCATGACCCGTGGTTCAGACCACGGTCTGTGGTTTGGATCCGTCACTCCTGGAAACATGGATTTTTTCAGAGTTTCAAACTTAGAAAGTTGGTTCAATTTTTGGGATATTACAATATCTCCCCCTTGGGATCATTCATCCTCAAATGAAGACTAAGCAAGAGAAAACTGAAGAGAAAATAGCCCAATCAGCAACAAAACATGAAAATCAATGAATAAACATGAAAACTAAACTTTTCAACTTAAAATGTGATTGAATTAACTTCGAAAACATCAATGCATGCTAGGAGAGGAAAATTGATGGAATAGGATCGGAGGAACATACTAAGGAGGAAACTAGTACCTCACGCTAAAATGGAATTAGAAGGAAAGAGATGAGAGTACTTGGCTTTCATGGCTGATTCCGCTTCCCAAGTAGCTCCTTCAACAAGCTAATTCTCCAAAGGACTTTCACCGAAGAGACTTCTTTGTTTCTCAACCTCTGAATCTGACGATCAAGGATCTCCATGGGAACCTCCTCATAGGTGAGACTATCCTTCACACCTACGTTCTCCAGAGGAACAATCAAGGTCAGATCACCAACAAACTTCTTCAACAATGAAATATGGAAAACCAGATGAACCGCTTCTAACTTTGTTGGAAAATCCAACTCATAAGCAACGCTATCAACTCTCCTTAGAATCCAATAAGGACTTACAAAACGGGGGCTAAGCTTCCCTTTCTTGCCAAACCTCATCACACCCTTCATGGGTGATACTTTCATAAAAACCCAATCATCAACTTCAAATTCCAATTCCCTTCTTCTCACATCCACATACGATTTCTGTCAACTCTAAGCTATTTTCAACCTCTCCCTAATGAGTTGGACCTTCTCCATAGTCTCATGAACCGAATCGGGACTAATCAAAGCTTCCTCACCTACCTCAAATCAACCAATAGGAGATCTACACCTCTGGCCATAAAGTGTCTCATAAGGAGCCATCTGGATGCTAGAGTGAAAGTTGTTATTATAGGAAAACTCGATAAGAGGTAAGTGATCATCCTAATTACCTTTAAAGTCAATCACACAAGCTCTCAACATTTTCTCCAAGGTCTGAATGGTACGCTCTGCCTGGCCATATGTCTGAGGGTGAAAAGTTGTGCTAAGCTTCACGTGATTACCAAGAACTTTTTGAAACAATCTCCAAAACTGAGAAGTAAATTGAGTACCTCTATCTGAAATGATAGACAATGGAACACCATGCAATCAGACTATCTCTTGGATGTAGAGTCTGGCATAATCGTCTATTGAATCTGTAGTCTTAACAGCCAAGAAATGGGATGACTTGGTCATCCGTTTGACAATCACCCAAATGTAATCATGTTGCCTTCGAGTACGAGGCAAACCAGTAATGAAGTCCATATTGATCGCTTCCCCTTTCCAAGTGGGAAGGTCAATATCCTGAATCATGCCACCTGGTTGTTGGTGCTCTACCTTCACTTGCTGATAGTTTGGACACTTAGCCACAAAACTGGCTATGTCCCTCTTCATGCCATTCCACCAAAAGATTTCTCGAAGATCACGGTACATCTTGGTGGCACCAGGGTGAATGGAATATCTGGAACTACGAGCCTCAGTCAAAATCTATTATCTCAACCCATCTACATCTGGCACACATAGTCGACCCTGAAGCACACTATCTCCCCCTTAGGAGAAAACCTCAACCCTCTGCGTATGGACTGCACCTTTTAGATAAAGAAGAATGGGATCGCTGTCTTGCTTTGCCTTCACTTCTGCTACCAAGGATGATTCGGAACCATTCTGCATAATAACCCCACATTTAGTCGAGTCCATAAGGTGAACTCCCAACCAGGAAAGCCTATGAACCTCCTTAACCAATTCCTTCTTTCCGTCTTCAACAGAAGACACACTACCCATGGACAATCTGCTAAGTGCATCCGCTAAAACATTTGCCTTACCTGGATGGTAAAGCACACTCATGTCATAGTCCTTAAGAAGTTCAAGACACCTCCTTTGTTGCAAATTCAATTACTTCTGAGTGAATACATACCGAAGACTCTTATGATCGGTGAATACATCCATGTGCACCCCATACAAGTAATATCTCCAAATCTTCAAAATGAAAACCAGGGTTGCTAGCTCAAGATCATGAGTAGGGTAGTTCTTCTCATTAACCTTAAGCTGTTTAGATGCATAAGAAATCACTTTACCACGTTGCATCAAAACACAACCCAAATCAATTCGAGAAGAATCACAATACACAACAAAGTCATCTAGGCCCTCGGGTAGAGTTAACACTGGAGCTGTGGTCAATCTAGTCTTCAATTCTTGAAAATTCTTCTCACACAAATCATACCACTGAAATTTTACCTTCTTCTGAGTCAATCGAGTCAAAGGGGAAGAAATGGAAGATAATCCTTCCACAAATCTTCTGTAGTAACCAGCCAAACCCAAAAAGCTCATAATATCAGACGGGGAAGTGGGTCTAGGCTAGTTCTTTACTGCTTCAATCTTTTGAGAATTAACCCGAATACCATCCCTAGTCACAATATGACCCAGAAAAGCAATAGACTACATCCAGAATTCACACTTGCTAGACTTATCAAATAATTGCCGATCCTTGAAAGTTTGCAACACAACTCTCAAATGGTTTGCATGCTCCTCCTCACTGCGAGAGTAGATAAGGATATCATCAATGAAAACAATCACAAACATATCCAAATATTGCTTGAACACACGATTTATCAAATCCATAAAAGTTGCAGGAGCATTCGTTAGACCAAAATACATAACAATAAATTCATAATGACCATACTGAGTCCTGAAGGCTGTCTTCGGAATATCACACTCTCGAACACGAAGATGATGATAACCAGATCTAAGGTCAGTTTTAGAGAAGAAACTAGCACTCTGAAGCTGATCAAACAAGTCATCAATCCTAGGAATAAGATACTTATTCTTGATGGTGACCTTGTTCAACTGACGATAGTCAATACACATTCTAAGAGAACCATCTTTCTTCTGAACAAACAAAATAGGGGCACCCCTTGGAGAAATGCTAGGCCTGATGAAACCCTTACCAAGAAGATCCTTCAACTGATCCTTCAATTCCTTAAGTTCCGCGGGAGCCATTTTATAGGGAGGGATAGAGATAGGATTCGTATCTGGAAAAAGATCTATCCCCAAGTCGATTTCCCGCTCGAGAGGGACTCAAGGTAAATCCTCGGGAAACACTTCTGGGAACTTATTCATAATGGGAACAGACTGAAGGGATGGGGTTCCGGACTCCATGTCCACAACCCAAACTATATGATAAACATAACCCTTAGAACCCATCTTCCTAGCCTTAAGATAATATATGAAATGACCTTTCGAGGATAGGGGACTGCCTTGCCATTCTAAGATAGGTTCATTGGGAAACTTGAAACTGACAACCCGAGTACGACAATCAATCAAAGCATAACAAGCATACAACCAATCCATACCGAGAATAACATCAAAATCAGTCATCTCCAACTCTACTAAATACACTGAAGTGACTCTGTGAAGGACTAAGATAGGGCAATTTTGGTAGATTCTTTTGTCTAGGACTAACTCACCAACAGGAGTAGACACACAAAAGGGTTCTAAAAGCAATTCAGGACAAATTTCAAATTCTCATGCTACATAAGGGGTCTCAAAAGATAGGGAGGCTCTGGTTCCAACAAAGCATTCACATCTAGAGAGAAGACTTTCAACATACCAGTGACAACATCAGGTGAGCTCTCTTGGTCCTAGCGAGAGGACATAGCATAAAGGAAGTTCTGGCGCTGACCACCAGAACTAGAAGTTGTCCCCTGCTGGGCTGGTCGACCTCCTGGGGCTGCTGGAGCCAACTGAGCGCTACTACCTTTCTATCCCTTCTGAGCTGAAAGGCAATCCCTAATCCTATGACCAACCTGACCACACCCAAAGCAACCACCTGATCCACCTAAACACTAATCGGTATGATTCTTCTCATACTTGGTACAAACGGGGAAAGAAGGCCCATTTGCACTACTACTCTAAGAAAAAGAGTCTGCATCTCTACCGGACTGATCATGATGGGGCCTGGAGTCTGAGAAGGAGCACTAGCAGTAGAATACACATGTCCTGACGACTTCTTCTAAAAGGAAGAGCGATGTCTTCTTCTGGACTTCTGATAGCTAAACCCCGAACCCTCAGATCTTGCTCTTTTATTCTCCCTAGCCATCTTCTTAAGCTTTTCTCTTTCGATGTGGTGATCAGGGGTCATGAGTCTGGAGATGTTCATAACACTTAACAACATAGCGTACCAACACTTATTCTTTACCATATCATAAACTCCATAGATAAACTTACTCATCTGATCATGCGGGTCAGCTACCATAGAGGGGGCATACCTAGACAACTGAGTAAACTTCAAATTGTACTCTTGGACTAACATTGACCCTTGTCTCAAGTTCACAAACTCCTCATCCCTTGCATGCCTCAACTCTCGGGGAAAGAACTGGTCAAAGAAGGCTCTCTCGAAACACTCCCAAGTTATAGGGACCTCATCCCTAGCTCTTGCTTCTTTCCATTGCGTGAACCAGATATGAGACACATCCTTGAGTTGATAGGAAACGAGCTCCACACAATCAACATCACCTACTTACATCACATCAAAGATCTTATTCGCCTCATCAATAAAGCTAAGTGGGTCTTCATCCATCTTTGAACCCTAAAATTTAGGCGGGTTCATTCAGAAAAAATCACGGACCCGGGCCTCTACCCCACCTTGAGGGTGGACGGGGATAGGAGCCAGCTGGTTAGCCTGAGCAGCCATGGTCTGGTATAGCAAATGGATGGCGTTCCTGAATTCCTCATTCGTGACCTCGGAGGCCAGACAGGAGGGGCAACATTCTGAGCGGCTCGGTGAGGCATAGAACTTCGAGGCATAATCTGAAACGTACAAGGTAAGGATAAGAGGGATATAAGAGCCAAACTCTAATACACGATATGATCATGAAAGGAGAGAAGTTTTTCTAAGATATCTCATATCTTCCCTCTCATAAGTGTGGCACACTTCACACACATGAAGGAGACTCTAATCGATCCAGCTTTCAGACATCCTAGGACTCTTGAAACCTGAGGCTCTGTTACGAAGTTTGTCATGCCCCGAGGCTACCCCCTGGATGTAACACGGGATCCGGAGCACAAGTTCTCTAGATTAACCCTTGGTCATAGCATACTTAAGCAAAACAATAGATAAGCGGAAGAATAGTACGAAGATTCAAAATCAAACATATAGATAACCGATTCAAAAGAAATACAACTCCAAGGAAGAGACTCGAATACTGTCTATGTCTGAAAAGCCTCTACACATAACATAAGGAGATGCTAGAACAAGACCCTAGCTAACTCAAAGTATGGAAATAAATAACCATAAATGAACTAAGATCATAACTAGCCCTCAGACTATGAGGACTCACCAACAACGGACTGGGAATGGCCTGAAATCTCTAGCCACATGTCTGAGGGAAGGAGCCTGAATCTGCATCATCAAGAGGATGCATCACAAAATATGCATCAGTACTATAGGTGTACCGAGTATGTGAGATATGCATAATTATGTTGGAAACATGTTTAAAACGTGCTTAAAACTGAGTTCATGCATAAAAGGAATATCACAAGTAAATATCATAACTTGAATAGTAAACATGAGATAAGAATCAAAACTTTGAAATAGATTTCATAAGCTTAAAACAAGTCAAAATATTCTTAAGGGGGTTTCTTATAACCGGCAATAGACCATGCGAGCTACATTGAATCTACCTATATAACCCTAGTTAGCAAAGCTGACTTGAACCATGCCAAGGAACGAGTCACCATACCAAACTATATAACCCTAGTTGGAAAAGTTGTCCTAATGTCCGTTAAGCACAGGACACCATGATAAATATGTGGTGCCACTCTCATATTCCCATAGGGCACTTCATTTCATAACCTATACTGGCAACATAGTTTTAGACTAGGGTAATCAAACCCTCCTCGCTCAGTGCTAAAAACTACTCCCAAAGCTCATTATTTCATAGTGGCACAATCTCATGCCAAATCTTGTTTGAAAAGCATGGAAACACATTGGGCTTCAAAGTTCATGAAACTTAGCATAGTCATAATTCAAAACATACTTTTCTTTCTTAAATCATACTTGAAGAATTAGGCATGCAATTTTGTGAATACATATGGACATGTTATCTAAACATGTAAACTTTCACTTGAAATTATGCAATTCAATGGAATCATGCTAGAAATAAATTTGATGCATGGGATTTTGAATCCAATTAAGGAATCTGGATCAAATCATAAATAAACCATAAGAAACCATGAATTGATACTTACAAACTGATTTCATAAGTTCTCCCCAATTTAGATCAAAACCCTAATTTCACAAGTTCATAATTCAAAATAAGAATTGGGGTTTTGGGAAGATGGGTGAAAAGAACCCATTGTTGAATACCCACATACCTTGATTGAAGCTAACCTACTTGAAATTGAAAAACTAGGAGACTTGAACTTAGAGCTTGAGACCTTGAGCTTGAGAGAGTTCTCTTCCTATTTGTGAGATGAATGAAGACTTTAGAAGGGCCTTAGGCTAATGAGGGTGAAAACCCTTCTAGAAATAGTCAAAATGACATCATTTAGGAGTTAGAAGGGTGGGTAATGACTAAAATACTTCGGGGACGTAATTAGGAAAACGCAGGAAAAAGTTGACTTTCAGGGACCACGGATGGATTCCATGGGTCGTACACCAAACCACAGCTCGTGGTTTCCACCCGTCGTTCCTGGCCAAAAGAACAAGCTACAGAAGGCGGTCTACGGGTTAATAGGATGGACCGGTAGAAAGAATCACGGGTCGTAGACTCAAGTCGTAGTTCCTAGGGATATCCAATCCTCTAAATCAAGTTCTACGAGTAATAGGATGGTCCGTGGTTCGAACTACGGATCGTAGACTTGACTTGTGGTTCCTGAGGAATCAGTCAGCCTTCAGGTCTGGTACCACAAGTTAACAGGACAGACCCGTAGATTGAATGACGGTCCATAGAACCAACTCATGGTTCTCAGGCCAGAGTCTGAACCTGGCAAGCTCAACCTACGGCTCCATTCTATGACCCGTAGTTCAGACCACAGTCCGTGGTTTGGACCCGTCACTCTTGGAAACATGGAATTTTTCAGAGTTTTAAATTTAGAAAGCTGGTTCAATTTTCGGGGTGTTACACCTACTCTTTACGTTACAAAAGAGAGGTCTTGCTCCCTATATACTTCATTTTATCCCAATGATTCTTCTTCCATGTTCACAAAGAGATTATAGATTTATTTTAATGATTGCGCAACATTAAAATAGTAAGCTCAAGAATATAAGAATAACTAATGTGATAAACATATAATCGAATTAATCGTCTATTCAACAATCATGTAGTTAGCTACCATAATCCTAGAATGACAAGTTTAACTCCACATAGACATGGAGCAATTACAACTATTCATCCAAAGAAAAAATTGTAAAAAGAATAATAAAGAAGAAGAAAAGATGAAGCCAATATTCTCCGGCCTCCACAGCGGCTCCTAGATCTTCGTAGGTCAAAATATTTTTTTAAGAATTGTGATTTGAGATGTATTTATAGAATATGAGGAAAATAAACCCTTTTCCTACTTTGATTTGGAGTAGACAAAAGCTAGAAATTTTATAGGGTGGACCCTGGGGTAATGCCCCAGCTGAAATTTTCCAGGTTTGGGGCTGGGGTGATGCGCCACCAACACGCCAGCCATACCCATCAGTAGTTTGGGGGCTGGGGTGGCGTGCCTGCAGTACGCCATAGCCCATATTTTCTTCTTTTGCTCTATTTTCCTCCCAAAACTTTGCTAACTCCTTTCCAATGATTTTATGCTTCCATTTTAGCTCTTATGGATTGTTTTTCTCCACCTTTTTCCCTGCAAAGAATCTAATCATTTAAATTATCTCACAATCATGAAAATGCAAATAATCATAAGGATATACATCACTTTTGCCCTCAAAACAAGGCTAAAACATGGGTAAATAAGGCAAGCGGGCATATAAATATGCCCAAGTTCAATGGGCACCTCAACATATACTTCACAATCTAAGATCACTAAGTCCGCCAGGAGAATAAACTTGTCGACTTTCACCAGTACATCAAATAGGATCCCTACTGGATGCTTAATGGACCAATTAGCCATGAGTAGTCACATAAATGTAGGTTTAGGTGTACCCAATCCTAACTTCTTGAAGATCACTACGGGCATCAAGTTCATCCTCACCCCTAAGTCACACAGGGCCTTACAGAACACAAATAGCCTAATAGTGCACGGTATAGTGAATGCACCCGGGTCATCCTATTTTGTAGCAACATTACTTGTCATCACAGTGCTACAGCTGTGTGAGATCTCAATGGTGCCCATATCAACAATATTCTTCTTCTTAAGTAGCTCTTTCATGAATTTGGCATACCCCACCATTTGCATTAAGGCTTCAACCAAAGGAATATTTATCGAAAGCTTGTTGAACATGTCAACAAACTTATTGAATTTATGCCCTTCCTTCTTTTAATTTAACCTTTAAGGGTATGGAGGAGGTCCCTTGGATAGTGTGGTTGGCACACTTTGCACAATGGGAGGGTCCTCCTCAATATCAATGGCTACTTGGGGAGGAGATTCAGCCTTCTCCCTCTCATCATCAACATCAATATTCACCGGGACATTGGGTGCACCAATCTTCACCCTAACTTCTGGTTTAACAATATCTTTGTCATGTGCAGACTCTTCTTCTTTGTCACACAGCTCTACAATGGGGTCAACACTAGGTTTCTTCACTACAACAATCAGCTTCTCCACAATATCCACAACAGGCTCTTCCACCACACCTCTCGTTCTTCCACTTCTAGTAATAATAGACATAACATGAGCGTCACTTTTAGGATTAGTTGTGGTGTCACTAGGGAGTGTTCCCTTAATTCTTGGATTCATTTGAGCAGATAGATGGTTTATTTGAGCCTCAAGATGCTTGATTAAGGCCGAATGAGAGCTCACGGTTTGATGAAGTGTTGAAACTTAACTTTTAAGCTCACTAACCTCGGAATTTGTAGTTTCTACCTTCTTCAACACTAAGGACAACATGTACTCAATCTTTAAGTGCCTGGGGTTTCTTGTGGTGGGTTGATATAAGGAATCTAACTTATTTGGAGGTATGTAAGGATTTGAGCTCCGGTGGTTGTATCTATCACCTTCTTTTTCACGGTCCCTCCAGTTTCCATCTCTCTCCTTGTCCCTATTCCAACCTTGATTCTTATCCCTCGGGCGATAATACCCGAGATGAGAACCCACCGACAAGTATCAAAGTTTACCATCCACAATGGTCATTAGCTCATCATTACTAGCCTTGATTTTCGGTGTACTCACAACATTCACGGTCTTAGCACTTCTGGCCCCATCATATGCTTTTCCAAGAGGTTAATTTGGATCATCATTTTTTCCATGGTCTCATCCCTCTCTTTATCATTTCTCTGCATCTCATCTGTTACAATGGATGTGGTCACTCCCGAGGTAGGAACATCAGCCTCCCTTATGTGCCAAGCTTGGTTATTCTTGGTCATTCTCTCTAGAAAGGACGAGGCGACTTCAAATTGTTGGTCCATAAAAGTTCTACCCCAAAGGTTGTTGGCAACAGACTTGTTCATCGAGTTCAAAGCTCTATAAAAGCTTTGTAGCAAGACATTATCCGACAATCCATGGTTGGTACACAACATGAGTTTCTTTTTAAATCTCAACCATGCTTCGTGCAAAGGCTCCTCGTGAAGTTGGCGGAAGTTGGTAATTTCATCCCTCAGCTGCATCATCCGTGAGGGAGGGAAAAATCTAGTTGTTGAAAGCATCTACCAACTTAGTCCAAGAGGTGATTGACCCATCCGACAATTCCTCCAACCACGTTGTGGCTTGCCCCATTAGAGAGAAGGGGAATAGGAAAAGTCAGATAGATTCTTGGGGTATGTTTTGGAAGATGAAAGGTTGGCATATCTCCACAAAGTTATGGATGTGCCTATTTGCATCTTCGTGAGCTGCTCTTCCAAATATCCCCTTCATTTGTATTAGATAGAGCATTGTGCTAGTGACGTGGAACACCACATTTCCCATGGTGGGAGATAGGCGGATTGCACCTACTCCCACTTAAATCACGGGTTCATTGGTTGCGTCCATGAACCCATCGAGACTTCCATTGACACTTTTGTTGTCGCCCACTTCGCTCAAGGGTTTCCTGTGCAATAGACAAAAACAATAAACCAAAAAAAAACACTCTACAAAGTGATTTCAATTCACAATCAAAAAGGCTATTCAAACACAATTCTCCGACAATGATGTCATTTTTGATAAAGCTAAAATGTACTCTCCAAGATAGAGGTATCGGCGATTGTTAAGCAAAAAAAAATTATAATTACCCGATGGGAGTCGGGGTCGATCCCACAGGAAATTAGAGCTTAGCCAAAGAGATTGTATAAAGACTTCATAACAAGAGTAGATTGTCCAAATAATAAATAATGTAAAAAGGGGGGAATTCTGAATCCATCAGAATTCAAATTTCAACAAGCAATGAAAAAAAATGCAAGGTGTAAACAATAGAGAGAGGATGACTAGGGATGCATTTCCGATGGGACTTGAATACAAGTCAAGGTACTTGCTAATTTGCATAAACTCTTACTAACTAACATAGGTAGCATTGATTTTAGGCATGCTTGTTAATCTTTCGATCAAACAATCATTTATCCAATGGTTTTTGTTCAAACACCATTGTTTAGGCATAAACCAACCAATACATGCTTGGGGAGGTCATACTATCTCTAGCTTAGACCCTTAAATGGGTGTTTCCGGCAAATTGAGTAATTTCTAGCCTCAATCTAAGTGGAATACTAAGTACCCACTAGAAATTTCACATCCAAAATTGTAAACTCCTTTTTCAAGCAAGAACACAACCAAGTAAAGTAAATCAATGTTTGCAACCATTAATTTTAGAGTTAAAATATGGTGAAATCACTAGACCTATGTCATAATAGCAATTATAAACATAAATAAGCAAGACCCATACCCTTTTATCAAGTATCCAACATCAATACATCCCTAGACAAGGAAACTTAACCACTCATGCTAAAGGAAGAAGAAAGTATACCCATAGGGAAATTCAAATTCATTTTCATTAATTGTAGCAAGTATCCAATATCCAAGCTCAAATTTACAAGCCCAAGGTTGAAGATTGAGAGAATGGATTGAAACTCTCTTTCATTCCTTGGGAGAGAAACTTGCTTCAAAAACTAAAAACTATTCAAAACTATGTCTAAATTGGGTTTTAGAATATTCCCAAATCGTCACATCAAAATGGACAAAACTGCCCTTCGAGAGCTGTGCGGTGCGATGTGTGTTTCGCACACCCTGTTGTGCGCGTCACACAACCTTGATTTAGTGGACCAGTGACTTGTCTTGTACTTAGAGCCTCATGCAAAGTGGGATGCAATTTGCACCAGTTCTTGTGCACGACGCACAGCGATCACACCCCTTAACAGATCCTTCAGCTTTCTTCTGGGATTCATACGGAGGAAAGTGCAGACCGTACCTCATGTTGTGCGTGATGCATGAGGTCCGCACCTCACCACAAAATCTACATCTCTTCCGATCAACTTCACACTTCAACTCCTTTTGAGCTCTTTTGGGTCCATTTCTGTGTTTTCTTCTCTAGGACAAGAGTACCTGCATTCATGTCAATAAAGGTTATAAGAACCTCTAAATCTAATCAAAACATGGCAATAATTCATGATTAAAGGCTAAATGAGTTGGTAGATTACTAACTCATCAGTAGGCCCAAAGCCAAAACCGTAGTAAAACATGTGAAAAACCTCTTTATATGCAGGATAATGGCATGCTCAATCACAAATAGTATCCCAATGTCTCACTATTAACCTATCAGCACTGCACAGGATCCAATCGTTCTATAGCAATGATAACCTGCTCTACAAACTAATATCGATGTTCGAAACTCGTGGACATTCTTAAATAACCCACCATCTATGGTCTAGAGTCAAATACAAGGCCACACAGGACCACAAGGGTATTATTATCAACCTACAATGAATACTACAATCATCAGAGTGAAAATAAGTCAGATATGAAGAAGCGGACAAGGTTTGGGGTACCAAGCTAATAAACCCAACCCAAGGATGCTAATTAGTACAATTATAGCCTATATACGCAAAGTCTAAAAAAGTTAAACCATAACCTACCTGTCGCCCGACGATAAGCTGCTGGAACAATGATGTCCGAGCCCAAACAGCTCCGAAATGCAATCAAACTATTCTAAACACAAACCACTCGTTAAAATAAGACTAACGATATCCATATTGCTACAACTATAGCCGGGTCAAAATTCTGGTCAAAAGCAGGGCCGTGGACCCAGCAACCCAAAGAAGGAAATGAAAAACACCACAATGTTCCCATGTTCCCAGGAGTTCATGCCCCAAAATTGAGCAAAAATGGACCAAGAATTGGGGCTCAAAATAGCCCCTTAACCAAAGGATTAAAGAGTGAAAATTATACAATTTTAATGGAAATCGACACGAGAACTTACCAATTCTAGAAGCCCAGACTGCCCACGGATCAGCAATATGTATTCCTCCAAGATATGGGAGTAAGCAGGTGAAGAAATGGAGGTATTTGGAGCAAAAATGGAGGAGAAAAGTGTTTTGGAAGTTGGGGAAGTAAGATGGAATTTTGAAGGGGTAACAACTATATAGCTTCCACGCCTAGGCGCAGTCACGGCCATGCATGCGCAGGCACGCTGGCATGCGCAGGCTCACTGAAGGCCAAGGCCTGGCCAACGCGTAGTCACGGCACTCAGGCGTAGGCGCGCATGCACAGGCGTGGCCCAGGTGGCTCCCTGGTGCCCATACTAGCAACATCAACCGGTCATGCCAACCTTGGCAGATTTTGATCAAATGGGCCTCCGAGAATGATTCTGAGATCACGTAAACATAAATGAGCTAAGCTATTTGACTAAAAAATGGCATTTCGGACTCAATGGAATCAATAAAAATCCCAACGGAGGTCGATAAACTAAAAGTAGGCCCCACTCCCAAAAACCAACTTTAGGCCAACTTTTTCAAAACGGAAACCCATGGCTAATATGAGTCCGGAAGCCTCAGCACCTGAACCAAAGATCCCCTAACCCAAAGTTGACATTCTGGAGCTAACAGCACTGTCAAAATTTCCATCCAAGGCCGTCTTCTCTGAATGTTGACCAAAGTCAAACTTCCAAAATCCACGCTCCAGAGCTAATGGAACTATTGGAATTCGATTTTGAGAATGTTTACCAAGAATATTGATTGAAGTCAATGATTTCCTAAGTTTAATCTCTAAAACAAGGAAATGCCATAACGACCAAATGAATGTCCAGGGCACTAAAACACCAGTCCCAGCAAGCCATAAATGACTTGGGGCCGCTACAAGCTAACTCTAACAGTACAAGAAAACATAAACACGGGAATGACAGGAAGGGTCATTACATTATCCACTACTAAAAGAGACTTTCATCCATGAAAGTAAAGAATAAGAAAGTACCTGAAGGCTCAAACAGCCGCAGATACTGAGTCCGCATATCCCTCTCGGTCTCCCAGGTAGCCTCCTCAACTAGACGGTGCCTCCACTGAACCTTAACAACCAGAATCTCCCTAGACCTCAATCTCCTAACATCTCTGGCCAAAATAATTATCGTCTCCTCAACAAAGGCCAAACTCTCATCTAACTAAAATGTATCCCACTGCAACGCATGAGACTCATCCAGAACATACTGTCCCAACATCGATACATAAAATACAGGATGCATAACTGAAAATATCGGAGGCAAAGCTAACATGTAAGCAACACTACCAACCCTCTAAAAAATCTCAAATGGCACAATATACCTTGGGATAAACTTGCCCCGCCTACCAAATCTCATCACGCCCTTTATGGGCGATACTCGAAGAAACACTAAGTCACCAACACTGAACTCTAAGGCACAAAGTTTATGATTGGTGTAGCACTTCTTCTTACTCTGGGCTACCCGAAGTCTGTCCTGAATCACTCTAACTCTGTCTAGTGAATTGCGAAGCAAATCATTAATCTGTGGCCTAGCCTTCAAACCATCAAACCAACCAACTGGCAATCTACAATGCCTACCATACAAAGCCTCGAAAGGTGCCATGCCAATGCTCGAATGGAAACTGTTATTATAAGCAAACCCAGCCAAAGGCACAAACTGATACCAAGAACCTCTAAAGTCAAGAACACAAGCCCGAAGCATGTCCTCCAGGACCTGAATAGTCCTCTCAGACTGGCCATCTATCTGAGGGTGGAATGCAGTACTAAGATGAACCTCTATACCCAAGTCTCATTGAATATCCCTTAAAAACTGAGATGCAAACTAAGTGCCGCAGTCTGAAATGATAAAAGTTGGGAGCCCATGCAACTGAACAATCTTACGGAGATAAATCAGAGCTAACCTCTCTGCATTGTAAGTAGTCTAAAAAGAAATGCGCTGACTTAGTAAGTCGATCAACAATCACCCAAAAAGAATCGAAACCCCTAGAAGTACGTGGAAATCCAACTATGAAATCCATAGTAATCCCTTCCCACTTCCACTCAGGAATGGGAAGTCGTTGCATCAAACCACCAGGTCTCATGTGCTCGAACTTCACCTACTGATAGTTCAAGCACTGAGATACAAACTCCACTATGTCCTGCTTCATACCACTCCACCAGTAAAGCTGTCTCAAATCTCTGTACATCTTGGCTGCATCAAGATGGATGGAATATCTAAAACAATGTGCCTCCCAAAGAATGAGCTGAATCAAATCCCTAACTCTCGGAACACAAAGGCGACCATCAAATATCAGAATACCATCTGAATCTAGAGTAGACCGGCTAGCCTCACCCCGAACAACCTGATCATGAAGGTCACATAACCGCTGATCCTCAAACTGAGGGCTCTGAATCTGATCAACCAAGGTGAAATGAACCTCAATATTGGCGAGAACTTTGCTAGGATCCGACAAGTCTAGCCTAACCAAATGGTTAGCCAAGGACTGGATGTCCAAGGCTAACTATTTCTCTGAAACTAACAGTGAAGCTAGGCTACCCATACTCACTGCCTCTCGACTCAAGGCATCCGCTACCACATTTGCCTTGCCCGGATGATACGAAATAGTGAAATCATAGTCCTTCAGTAACTCAATCCATCTCCTCTGCCTCGAGTTCAGCTCTCGCTGACTCGTAATGTACTGAAGACTATGGTGATTGGTGAATACCTAGCAGTGAACCCTATATAAGTAGTGCCTCCAAATCTTGAGCGCGAGACTACCACCGCCAACTCCAAGTCATGAGTGGGGTAGTTGAACTCGTGAACCTTTAGTTGTCTCGATGCATAGGCTATCACTCAACCCTGCCGCATTAATACACAACCAGGACCAACCCCAGAAGCATCACAATATATCGAGAAACTCTGACCCTCAACTGGTAAAGTCAACACTAGAGCTGAAGTCAACAAGGCCTTAAGCCTCTGAAAGCTATCCTCACATTGATTCGACTACTAAAATGGGACATCCTTCCTAGTCAGCCTAGTCAAAGGTGCTACTATGGAAGAAAACCCCTCGACTAACAGCCTGTAGTACCTTTCTAACCCAACAAAGCTGTGAACCTCTGTAGGAGTAGTAGGTCTTGGCCAATCACGAACTGCTAAAATCTTCCCCGGGTCCACCCTGATCCCATCCTTAGACACCACGTGCCCTAGGAATACAACTGACTCAAGCCAAAAATTACACTTTGAGAACTTGGCATAAAGTCAATGATCTCTCAAAATCTAGAGTATAATCCTCAAGTGCTGCTCATGCTCATCTCTACTCTGCGAATATATCAAGATGTCGTCTATGAAAACTATCACAAATAAGTCCAAGTACGGGCTAAGCACCATGTGCATCAAGTCCATGAAAGCTACAGGGGAATTAGTCAACCCAAAAGATATCACCAAGAACTCGTAGTGTCCATAACATGTCCTGAATGCTGTCTTAGGGATGTCTTCCACCCTAATCCTCAACTGGTTGTAGCTTGACCTCAAATCTATCTTTGAAAACACGGTTGAACCCTAAAGTTGATCAAATAGATCATCTATGTGCGACATTGGCTACCCATTCCTCATAGTTACCCTATTCAGCTGCCGATAATAAAAACACATCCGCATCGACCCATCCTTCTTTTTCATGAATAGAACTGGAGCACTCCAAGGTGACACACTCAGCCTAATGAACCCCTTAGCTAACAAGTCCTAGAGCTACTCCTTAAGCGCTCTCAACTAAGATGGAGCCATACGGTAAGGAGAAATGAAAATGGGACTGGTGCCCGGCTCTAACTCAATAGCAAAGTCAATATCTCTCTCAGGTGCAAGGCCTGGCAGGTTGGTAGGGAATACATCTAGGAAATCTCTAACCACAAGAACCAACTCAGGGGAAGAAGGATCGGCACTAGCATCTCAGACATATGCTAGATAAGATAAACCCCGTGAGAAATCAACTTCCTAGCTTGAAGACAAGAGATGATCCTAGACAATGCATGGCTAACAGAACCCTGCCACATAATCGGGGATACGCCAGGCACGACTATAGTAAATGTCTTGGCATAGTAATCCAAAACTGTACGGTGAGGGGATAACCATTCCATGCCTAGAATCACATCAAAGTCTAACATATCAAGAATAATCAAATCACTCCAAGTCTCAATATCTCCAACAAAAATCATATAGGACCTCACAATTTGATCCACTGCTAAAGAATCTCCTACTAGGGTCGAAACAGATACAGACACAGATAACGGCTCACTAGCCAACCCGAAACAAGGAAAATAGTAGGCAGAAACATACGAGCAAGTAGATCCAGGATCAAAAAAAGCCAAAGCTGACTGACGGCATACAGAAATCATACTTGTGATCACAACATCCAAGGCCTTTGCCTTCGATCTCCCAGGGACCACCTAAAACTAACAACGACCACCACCTGACCGACCGCTATCCCTACCACTTATCCTGTCATGCTGGGCACTACCTCTATCCTGACCACCACCCCCTCTAGTCGGTGGCTTAACTGCACGGATAGGCTGAGTTGGCTGAACTGTACCCCACTGGGGGCAATCTCTAGCATAGTGACCACTAACCCTACACTCATAGCAAATTGTACCCCGTTAGGGGCACTCTTTGGAATAGTGACCGCTAACACCATACTCATAGCAAGGCCCTGATGGCCTACCCTGTCAAGATAAACTAGCTGAACCCATATGGCCATAACGGCCTGATGCCCCAAAAGTTATACCCCTCGAGGACTAGCCACTGTGACCACGCTGACTACTCTGACCCTGCTTAAACTATAAACTGTCGAAAGCCTGAACTGGTCAACTAGATTGACCCTGGTGCTACTATGGATGATAACCTCAGCCCTATTGGCCTGAACCTCTACCACTAGAATGGGAACTATTATAGCTACCCTGATAATGGGGCCTCTTATCCCTAGCCCTAGGATTATGACGGTGCAAATTCTTCATGGTACGGACATAGTCTGCGATAGCCCAAAATGATCAACCACTGGCAACCAAAAACTCAGTTGGCTGTTTAAGCTCTATTTGCAATCCCCAAACAAATCTACGGACTCTGTCAGGCTTTGTAGGCCTGATCATAGCCCCAAATGAAGCTAGCTGGTGGAAGCGAGTCTCATACTCAGATACGATCATGGATCTGTGCATAAGTCTGGTAAACTGCTCTCTATGATGTTCCTTATCGCTCTGTGTCAAGAACATGGCCATAAAGGCCTCTTAAAACTCTATCCAAGACAACAGATGATATGAAGATGGTATGCAAGCAACCTGGTCCCTCCACTATAACTTAGTTGGGCCCTCCAACTGATAAGTAGTATACCCAACTCTGTGAGTCTCCAGTAAACCCAAATGGTGTAGCATCTCCTCACAAGTAGTGATAAAATCATGCGGATCCTGATCAGGTGTACCATAAACTCTAGGTGGGGCCAACCTCATAAATCTACCCAAAGCCTTCTTCTCTATCTCTGTCATAGATGGGCAAGGAGCAAGAGGTTGTGCACTAAATGGAACCGAAAGAACCTTAGCATGGGGAGCCGCAGTAGCAGGCTGCGCTCCTGAACTCTATGCACCCAGGGTTGCCCCCTGAACGAATATATGTGCTACCTCATCAGGCTGATCCCCGATCATACCAAACAATTGTATAAGTAAACCCCGAATACTTGAAGACTGAGCTAGGGCTGAAACTGGCACAGAAGCTAGTGTTGGCACTGGTGGTACCTAGGCTGCCCTCTGGTCCACATGCTATTTTGGAACAATCTCAGGCTCATACTCAGGCTCAACCTTGA
Organism: Jaltomata sinuosa; assembly: GCA_003996215.1. Classification (NCBI taxonomy): domain Eukaryota; kingdom Viridiplantae; phylum Streptophyta; class Magnoliopsida; order Solanales; family Solanaceae; genus Jaltomata; species Jaltomata sinuosa. The sequence continues at coordinate 96,582 of QJPP01003271.1, read as the reverse complement.
CCCTAGGAGCTCTAACTGGTGCCACTGCTCGGCCACGTCCTCTAGCTCTACCTCTACGACCTCCCCGACCTCTAGCTGGAGTCGGAGGTGCTCGAGTCAAAGGTTCGCCCCCGCCTGATGTCTGATGACACCCAATTTTTACCCTCCACATTCGTAATTAATTTTGAGCTTCTATCCTCTTTAAATAATTTGAAATAATTGAAAGATCTTAAGGTTTTAAATTAATATGAGATTATTTTAGTAATTTTAGGTGAAATATATGTACTCTATATTTAATTATATAAGAGTATATAAACTTTACTCAAAGAAATGTTTTGAAAATTGTTTTAAGTAAAAACCTTGTTTAAAGTTCAAAATTTGCTCCAATTTCCTCAAATTGATTTAAAATCAAGAAATGATCGTATGATTAATTCTTTGATTTTGAACGAGTTAATAATGTTTTATAAAATAATTATTCTTAATGGTTAAAGCTAGAAGCTCATTTAATTAATTAGAGATTTAATTCATTCCGTTTCAATTTCGGCCTAAACTCGTTAATTTACTCAACATGGCCAAATTTTAAATTCAATTTGGCTAACCTTTGAATTAAATCTGGCCACATTTGAAATTAAATATGGCCTGTCACGCCCCGAGATTACCCCCTAGACGTAACACGAGACTCAAAACCACAAGGATCCCAAGTTAACCCTTGATCATAGCATTCTCAAGCATACATAAGGAAAACATAGCGTAAACATCGTAAGGCAATACAAAGTAGGACACATAATCGTAGATAGATAGTCAATAAAAAGGAAATACAATTCAAGATCATCCAACAACATCTATGTCTGAAAAGCCTCTAGGACTAGCATAAAGAGTTGATGGGACAATACCCTAACTAACTCGACAATCTAAAAGGAAAGAAACATACACTAGAGTAAAGTTTAGCCCTCGTACTATGAGGACTCACCCAAGCTAACTGAGAGTGGCCGGGAACTCTAGCCATGTATTTGTGAAGGAGTACCTGAATCTGTATCGTCAAGGATGCAGCGCAATATGCATTAGTACTATGGAATGTACTAAGTATGTAAGCAATGCATAAGTATGATAATACATGCTTTAAAACGTGCTTAAACATAATCCATACATAATAGGTATCAAGAGAAGATATTGTAATGAAAAGCTAAATCATAAGGCCAAGGCCAACTTCAAAATAGTAGTACATAAGGGAGTTCATAAAGCTTAAAAAACATGAAAAACATACATACGGAAGTTTCTTATAACTGACATGAGACCATGTGAGCTACATGAAATCTAACTATATGACCCTAGTTAGCAAAGCTGACTTTGAACCTTGCCAGAGAATAAGTCACCATACCCAACTATATAACCCTAGTTGGCAAAGCTGTCCTATGCCCTACTAAGGAAAGGACACCATACATAAAGACATGGATCCACTCGCATAAGCCTTTTAGGCACATATCAAATCATCACCTACGCTGGCAACGTAGTTTCTGGATTTGGGTAATCGAATCCTCATCGCTCGGTGCTATGTACTACTCCCAAAACATGCACATATAACTCATCATATCATAAGGGCATACTCTCATGCCAAATCTTATTCAAAATGCATGAAAACACATCGGGCATCATGCAACTTTCATATCATAGTTCAAAAGCTTAGCATAGCCATAATTCAAAACATGCTTTTCTTTCTAAAATCATACTTAAAGAATTAGGCATGCAATTTCATAAATACATAAAGGCCATGATATCTAATCATGCTAACTTTCTCTTGAAAACATGCAATTTCATAGGTTCATGCTAGAAATCAACTTCCATGCTTGGGCTTTTAAAATTAATGAAGGAATCATAATCAAATCATGAATAACCATTAAGAAACCATAAATTTAAACATACAAACTGATTTCATAAACTTTCCCCAAGTTTAGATCAAAACCCTAATTTCATAAGTTTATAATTTAACATAAGAATTGGGAATTTTGGGCACAAAGGTGAAAGGAACCCATTGTTGGAAACCCACATACCTTAGAAGAAGTTAACCCACTTCAATGGAGAAGACTTAGGAGACTTGAACTTGAAGCTTGGAGACTTGAAGCTTGAGAGGAACCTTTTTCCCTTTTGGGAGGTGAATGAACAATTTAGGAGAAACTTAGGCTAATGAGGGTATAAACCCCACTTGAAATAGTAAAAACAACATCACTTAGAAGTTAAAAGGGTGAGAAAAGACTAAAATACCCCTGAGATTTAATTGGGTAAGATCTGGAAACCCGGTCGATTTCAGTGACCACGGGTCCAATCCATGGGTCATCATTGGAATCACGACCCGCGGTTCCAGTCGTGGTTATTGATGGAAAAGTTGGTCTGCAAAAACATTCCTACGGAATAGGATGGACCTGTATAAAAGACGATGGATCGTCATTTAGATTCGTAGTTCTAGGGGTTCAGTTGACTCATGGTCAAACCACGACTCAAGACTATGATCCATCATTCGAACGATGAGTCGTAGACTTGACTCATGGTCCCTGGGGGACTTGTAAAAATATCAATCCTCTAAACCAATTTGACGAGTCAACAGGACGGATCTGTCATTCAAACGATGGGTCGTTATTTGACCCGTGATTCCTGGGAAAACCTGTCAGCCTACAGGTTTTGATTTCACGAGTGGAATCATGACCCGTAGAACAAACTACGGTCCATGAAAACCACCCGTTCTTCTCAGACCTGAGAGCAATTCCATAGAAGGCATTCCACGGATCCATTCCACGACCCGTGGTTCAAACCATGGTCCGTGGTTTGGACCCGTAATCCCTGGAACATGAAATTTTTTTGAGGTTCTTAACTTAGATACCTGGATACCTTTATGGGGTGTTACAATATTCCCCCTTAGGATAATTCATCCTCGAATGAAGGCTAAGTAAGGAAAATTTGAAAGAAAACAGCCCAACCAAACATCAAAACATGGAAATCAAGGAGAAACATGAAAACTGAACTTTTAAACCTTGAAAACATGATAAACTAACTTCATAAAACATGCATACATGCTCGGATCATGAGGGAACCTGATGGAATAGAATCGGAGGAACATTCTAAGGAGGAAACTATTACTTGAAGCTGGAGCGGAATCAAAATGGAAGATATGAGGATATTTGGCCTTCATGGCCTCTTCCGCTTCCCAGGTAGCACCCTCTACAAGCTGATTCCTCCAAAGGACTTTCACCGAAGCGACTTCTTTGTTTCTTAACTTCCAAATCTGGCGATCAAGGAATTCTACAGGAACATTCCTTCTAGGTGAGGCTATCCCTCACACCTACATCCTTCAAGGGAACAATCAAAGTCCCACACACTTCTTCAATAAGGAAACATTGAAAACCGGATGAACTTCTTCTAACTTTGATGGTAAATCCAACTCATAAGCAACTTTCCCAACTCTCCTCAGAATCTGATAAGGACCTACAAATCGGGGACTAAGCTTCCCTTTCTTGCCAAATCTCATCACACCCTTCATGGGTGACTCCTTCAAAAACACCCAATCATCCACCTTGAACTCTAACTCTCTCCTCCTCACATCAGCATAGGACTTCTGTTGACTCTGAGCGGTCTTCAACCTTTCCTGAATAAGTTGAACCTTCTCCATAGTCTCATGAACCGAATCTGGGCCAATCAAGGCTGCCTCACCAACCTCTAAACAACCAATAGGAGATCTACATCTCCGACCATAAAGGGCCTCATAAGGGGCCATCTGAATACTAGAGTGAATGTTTTTTTTGTAGGCAAACTCGATAAGAGGAAAGTGATCATCCCAATTACCTTTAAAATCAATCAAACATGCTCTCAACATATCCTCCAAGGTCTGAATGGTACGCTCTGCCTGACCATCTGTCTGAGGGTGAAAAGTTGTGCTAAGCTTCTCCTGAGTGCCAAGACCTCTCTGAAATGATCTCCAAAACTGAGAAGTAAATTGAGGACCTCTATCTAAAATGATTGACAATGGGACACCATGCAATCAAACTATCTCCCGGATGTAGAGTCTGGCATAGTCATCTACTGAATCCGTAGTCTTAACAGCCAAGAAATGGAATGACTAAGTCATCCGGTTAATAATCACCCAAATCGAATCATGTTACCTTCGAGTACAAGGCAAACCTGTAATGAAGTCCATATTGATTGCCTCCCACTTCTAAGTAGGAAGATCAATGTCCTGAATCATGCCACCCATCTGCTGGTGCTCTACCTTCACTTGCTGAAAGTTGGGATACTTAGCCACAAACCCGACTATGTCCTTCTTCATACCGTTCCACCAATAGACTTCCCGTAGATCACGGTACATCTTGGTGGAACCTGGATGAATGGAATATCTAGAACTGTGAGCCTCGGTCAAAATCTGATGTCTCAAATCATCCATATCTGGCACACATAGACGACCCTGATAACGAAGCACTCCATCTCCCTCTTGGGAGAAGACCTCAACCCGCTGCTGATGAACTGCACCCTTAAGCTAAAGCAGAATTGGATCACTATCTTGTTTTGCCTTCACTTTAGCTTCCAAGGAAGACTCAGAACCATTCTGAACAATAACACTGCCCTCGGTAGAGTCCATAAGTCGAACTCCCAATTGGGCAAGTCGATGAACATCTTTCACCAATTCTTTCTTCCCATCTTCAATCAAAGCTACACTACCCATGGATAATCTACTCAAGGCATCTGCCCCAACATTGGCTTTACCCTGGTGGTAAAGCATACTCATATCATAATCCTTAAGGAGCTCAAGCCATCTCCTTTGTCACAAATTCAACTCCTCCTGAGTAAACACATATTGGAGACTCTTGTGATCGGTGAACACATCCACATGAACGCCATATAAGTAATGTCTCCAAATCGTCAAACCAAAGACCACGGCTTCCAACTCAAGATCATGAGTAGGGTAGTTATTCTCATGAGTCTTAAGCTGTCTAGAAGCATAAGAAATCACCTTACCTCACTGCATCAACACACAACCCAACCCGACTCTAGAAGCATCACAATAAACCACAAGGTCATCTAAACTCTTGGGTAGGGTCAACACTGAAGTGGTGGTCAATCTAGTCTTCAACTCCTGAAAACTCTTTTCACACTAATCAGACCACTGAAATTTAACCTTTTTCTGAGTCAATCAAGTCAAAGGAAAAGCAATGGAATAGAATCCCTCTATAAATCTCCTGTAATAACTAGCCAAACCCAAGAAACTCTGAATGTCTGGAGGGGAAGTAGGTCTAGGCCAGTTCTTCACTGCCTCGATCTTTTGAGAATCTATATGAATACCATCACCTGTCACAATATGACCCAGAAAAGCCATACACTGCATCCATAACTCACACTTGCTAAGCTTAGCAAAGAATTGACGATCCTTGAGAGTCTACAATACAACCCTCAAGTGTCTCGCATGCTCCTCCTCATTCCGTGAATAAATGAGGATATCATCAATGAACACAATCACAAACAAATCTAGATACTGCTTGAATACATGGTTTATCAAATCAATAAAAGTTGCAGGAGCATTGGTTAGTCCAAAAGACATAACAACAAACTCATAATGATCATACCGAGTCTTGAAGGCTGTCTTTAGAATGTCACACTCCTGAACCCAAAGATGGTGATACCCGGACATAAGATCAATCTTAGATAAATAACTAGCACCCTAAAGCTGATTGAACAAGTCATCAATCCTAGGAATGGGATACTTATTCTTGATTGTCACCTTGTTCAACTGTCGGTAATCAATACACATCCGAAGAGAACCATCCTTCGTATGAAAAAACAACACTGGGACACCCCAAGGGGATATGCTAGGCCTGATGAAATCCTTATCAAGAAGATCCTTCAACTGATCCTTCAATTCCTTTAGTTCCACTGGAGCCATTCTATAGGGAGGAATAGAGATAGGATGCGTATCTGGAATGAGGTCTATCCCAAAGTCGATCTCTCACACAGGAGGGACTCTGGGCAAATCATCGAGAAACACCTCAGGAAACTCACTCACAACAGGAACTAACTAAAAGAGAAGGGCCTCGGACTTCATTTCCATAACCCGAACAATGTGATACATATAACTCTTAGAGATCATCTTTCTAGCCTTAAGATAAGATATGAAACGACCTTTCAAGGATGGCGTACTACCTTGCCATTCTACGATGGGTTCATTAGAAAATTTGAAACTGACAACCCGAGTACGGCAATCAACAGAAGCATAACATGAATACAACCAATCCATACAAAGAATGATATCAAAATCAGTCATCTCCAACTCTACTAAATCCGCTGAAGAGACTCTATGAAGGACTGAGATAGGACAATTTCGATAAATATTTTTGTCTAGGACTGACTCACCAACAGGAGTAGAAACATAAAAGGGTTCTAAAAGCAATTTAGGACAAACTTCAAACTTGTATGCTACATAAGGAGTCACAAAAGATAAGGAAGCACCAGGATTTAACAAAGCATACACATCAAAAGAGAAAACCCTCAACATACCAGTAACAACATCTAGGGAACCCTCTTGATCCTGACAAGAGGACATAGCATAAAGGCGGTTATGGCGCTGTCCACCAGAATTAGAAGTTGCGCCCTGCGGGGCTGGTCTCCCTCCTGAAGCTGCTGTAGTAGACTGATTCCTACCTCCATGCCCCTTCTTAGCTAAAGGGTAATCCCTGATGTGATGTCCAACCTGACCACATCCGAAGCAACCACCCAAACCGGCCAGACACTCACCAACATGATTCTTCCCACACTTAACACAAACTAGGTAGGAAGGTCCCTTAGTAACACTACCCTGAGACTGGGAATAGGAACCAGATCCTCTACCATCCTGATCATAATAAGGCCTCGGGGCCTGAGTAGGAGCACTAGCAGAAGAATGAACAGGACCTGATGACTTCTTCTGGAAAGAAGAGCGATGTCCATCTCCGTACCTGTGATGACCAAAACCTGATCCCTTGGATCTAACCCTCTTGTTCTCCCTTGCCATCTCCCTAAGTTTGTCACTCTCAATCTAATGGGCATAAGTCATAAGTCGGGAAATGTTCATGTCACTCAACAACAAAGCAGACTTACACTCTTTCTTCACCAAATCAGAATCTCCATAGATGAACTTGCTCATTTGATCATGCGGGTTCACCACCATAGAGGGAGCATATCTAGACAACTGAGTGAACTTTAGACTATACTCTTACACCGACATCAAACCCTGTCTCAAGTTCATAAATTCCTCCACCTTTGCTTGCCTTAACTCTCGAGGAAAGAACCTGTCAAGGAAGGCCCCTTCAAAACACTCCCAAGTCGTGGGGATCGCATCCCACACTCTAGTCTCCTTCCATTGAGTGAACCAAATATGAGCCACATCCTTGAGTTGATAGGATGCAAGCTCAACACGATCAACCCCAACCACTTGCATAACTTCGAAGATATTCTTCACTTAATCAATAAAGTTGAGCGGGTCCTCACTCACTTTCGAACCCCAAAACTCCAGCAGGTTCATACGGATAAAGTCATGAACTCAGGCCGCTACCCCGCCTTGAGGGTGGACCGGGATAGGAGCTTGTTGATTTGCCAAAGTCTGGGCTAGCAAATGGATAGCATTCCTAAACTCATGATTCGTGACATCAGGAACTAGAACTTGAGGAGCAACATTCTGAGCAGCTTGGGGAGGCATGGCACGTCATGGAGGCATAATTTAAAATGTTCAAGGCAAAGATTAGAGGAACATTGGAGTTAAGCTCTATCACATGACATGATTATGAAAGAAGTGAAGTTTTCTATGATATCTCATAGCTCCCCTCTCATATATGTGGCACGCTACACACACATGAAAGAGACTTTACTCGATGCGGCTTTCAGACATCCTAGGACTCTTGAACCTGAGATTCTGATACCAAGTTTGTCACGCTCTGAGGTTACCCCATAGACGTAACACGGGACTCGAAACCACAAGGATCCCAAGTTAACCCTTGGTCATAGCATTCTCAAGCATACATAAGGAAAACATAGCGGAAGCATCGTAAGGAAATCCAAAGTAGGACACATAATCATAGATAGATAGTCAATAAAAATGAAATACAATTCAAGATCATCCAACAACATCTATGTCTGAAAAGCCTCTAGGACTAGCATAAAGAGTTGATGGGACAATACCCCAACTAACTCGACAATCTGAAAGGAAAGAAACATATACTAGAGTAAAGTCTAGCCCTCGAACTATGAGAACTCACCCAAGCTAGCTGAGAGTGGCCGAGAACTCTAGCCAAGTATCTGTGAAGGAGTACCTGAATCTGTATCTTCAAGGATGCAGCACAATATGCGTTAGTACTATGGAATGTACTAAGTATATGAGCAACAAATAAGTATGATAATACATGCTTTAAAACGTGCTTAAACATAATCCATACATAATAGGTATCAAGAGAAGATATCATAATGAAAAGCTAAATCATGAGGCCAAGGCTAACTTCAAAATAGTAGTTCATAAAGGAGTTCATAAAGCTTAGAAAACATGAAAAACATACATACGGGAGTTTCTTATAACCGACATGAGACCATGTGAGCTACATGGAATCTAACTATATGACCCTAGTTAGCAAAGCTGACTTTGAACCTTGCCAAAGAACAAGTCACCATACCCAATTATATAACCCTAGTTGGACAAGTTTTCCTATGCCCCGCTAAGGCAAGAACACCATACATAAAGACGTGGATCCACTCTCATAAGTCTTTTAGGCACATATCAAATCATTACCTACGCTGGCAACGTAGTTTCTGGATTTGGGTTATCAAACCCTCATCGCTCGGTGCTAAGTACAACTCCCAAAGCATGCACATATAGCTCATCATATCATAAGGGCATACTCTCACGCTAAATCTTATTCAAAATGCACGAAAACACATCGGGCATCATGCAACTTTCTTATCATAGTTCAAAATCTTAGCATAGCCATAATTCAAAACATGCTTTTCTTTCTAAAATCATACTTGAAGAATTAGGCATGCAATTTCATAAATACATAAAGGCCATGATATCTAATCATGCCAACTTTCTCTTGAAAACATGCAATTTCATGGGTTCATGCTAGAAATCAACTTCCATGCTTGGGCTTTTAAAACCAATGAAGGAATCATAATCAAATCATGAATAACCATTATGAAACCATAAATTTAAACATAGAAACTGATTTAATAAACTTTTCCGAAGTTTAGATCAAAACCCTAATTTCATAAGTTCATAATTTAACATAAGAATTGGGGATTTTAGGCTCAAGGGTGAAAGGAACCCATTGTTGGAAACCACTTACCTTAGAAGAAGATAACCCACTTCAATGGAGAAGACTTAGGATGCTTGAACCTGAAGCTTGGAGACTTGAATCTTGAGAGGAAACTTTTTCCCTTTTGGGAGGTGAATGAACAATTTAGGAGGAACTTAGGCTAATGAGGGTGTAAACCCCACTTGAAATAGTCAATACGATGTCACTTAGGAGTTAAAAGGGTGGAAAAATACTAAAATGCCCCTATGATTTAATTGGGTAAAGTCTGGAAACCCGATCGATTTAAGTGACCACAGGTCCAATCCACGGGTTGTCGTTGGAATCACGACCCGTGGTTCCAGTCATGGTTCTTTATGGAAAAGTTGGTCTGCAGAAATATTCCTATGGGTCAACAGGACGGACTCGTAGAACAGACGACGGATCATTATTTGGATTCGTAGTTCTGTTGGTTCAGTTGACTCATGGTCAAACCATGACTCAAGACTATGATCCGTCATTCGAATGATGAGTCGTAGACTTGACTCGTGGTCCCTGGGGGACTTGGAAAAATGTCAATCCTCTGAACCAATTCCACGAGTCACCAGGATGGATTTGTCGTTCAAACGACGGGGCATCGTTTGACCCGTGATTCCTGGGAAAACCTGTCAGCCTACAGGTTTTGATTCCACGAGTGGAATTATGACCCGTAGAACAAACTACGGTCCGTGAAAACCACATGTGGTTCTTAGACCTGAGAGCAATTCAACAGAAGGCATTCGACGGATCCATTCCATGACCCGTGGTTCAAACCACGGTCCGTGGTTTGGACCCTTAATCCCTGGAACATGAAAATTTTCTGAGGTTCTTAACCTAGATAGTTGGATACCTTTCCGGGGTGTTACATGGCCATTTCCTAAATTAACTTCTCCTCTCTTCATCCCTCAATTCCCAGACAACAAATTAGCCCAACACCAAAATAATCCCTAGCCCACTCCTTAATGCCCCAAAACCCGACCCAACTCCCAATTCCATCACAACATGGAACTTTTTCTTAGCAGCAAACTGGGACATAGTCCAAAGAGGGATCAAACTATTTAGACGCGAGCTAAGGAATGACTTTTCACCACCATCAAATCATACCCCTATCAAAAGGCATATGGGTATTTCCTATCTTTGGGGTCTTAATTTCGCATCCAGGGTATTTTTTAAACTCACGCTGGAAGAAATATTTCTTTTTTTCAAATCTGGGTGATAATACACCTCAAGCTTTGGAAATTATATCCAGGTAAGATCTTATTTATGAGTGTGAAGCACGCCACATTCATAGTTGAGAGGTTACAAGCCTTTTTTCTATAGCTAAATTTATTTGTCACTCAACCCGAGCCAAAGGTTATCTTAACATAAAGATTGCCTTATCCACTGATTGGGTCAAACTACAAGTAGCCTAATTTCTAAGTCCTAGGATATGTAGGCAGGCTCTATTTTGAAAACTCGGTTGCACTCCTAACACCCACTAATTTCCTTACTCTCCAGCTTTCCGGTCTCTCTTTGATTTGAGATTAGGATAACTAATGAATTTATTTGAAAATCGTACGTAAAATCAAGTGTCTTGAACTACAAATGGAATGAGTTCCCATATAGCCTGAGATATGTAGGAAACTCGATATCGGAGTTCGGCCATAATTCCTTGAAACTCGTGCTAAAACCAACCGCTTCCGAGAGATAAATTTATGGTAAGACAAAACTGGGAACGTCAATTCCCTTTGCCCAGGGTTCCTTACATCCACCCTACCCAAAGGGAGGGGCAGTTGTTGATACCCAATTTTTACCCTCCACATTCGTAATTAATTTTGAGCTTCTATCCTCTTTAAATAATTTTGAAATATTTGAAAGATTTTAAGGTTTTAAATTAATATGAGGTTAATTTAGTCATTTTAGGTGAACTATGTATACTCTATATTTAATTATATAAGAGTATATAAACATTACTCAATTAAATATATGGAAAATTGTTTTAAGTAAAAACCTTGTTTAAAGTTCAAAATATGCTCCGATTTCATCAAATTGATTTAAAATCAAGTAATGATCATATGATTAATTCTTTGACTTTGAACGAGTTAATTATGTTTTATAAAATAATTATTCTTAATTGTTAAATCTAGAAGCTCATTTAATTAATTAGGGATTTAATTCATTCTGTTTTAATTTTGGCCTAAACTCGTTAATTTATTCAACTTGGCCATATTTTAAATTCAATTTGGCAAACCTTTGAATTAAAACCGGCCACATTTGCAATTAAATGTGGCCATTTCCTAAATTAACTTCTCCTCTCTTCATCCCTCAATTCCCAGCCAACAACTTAGCCCAACACCAAAATAATCCCCAGCCCACTCCTTAATGCCCAAAAACCCGACCCAACTCCCAATTCCATCACCCCATCTGCTTTACACACTCATCCACTCACAAACCCATATCTCCACACTCATGCAAATCACACCGCTTATATTTCTCCACAAACGCCTCACGTGATCCCCAATTTCCTAGAAAAGGATGTGATGTACCAAACTAGCACGCCTAGTACAACAGCTCACTCGTACACTCCTATCCATCTTCTTCATCTTCCCTATTGCCAGACCCAGAAGAAACCCTAATGCGGCTCTAGAAAACAACAACTCCAGCTCTAACAAATCCTCAAACCCTGTTAAAATTCCCAAACGACGTCCAAAATCATCATCAAAATTGTGCTGGCATCATCCAGAAGCTTCCAGAGGTGGCTAGATGTCATTATCTCTGTGATTTTTGTAAAAATTCTTGTACGATTTGTATAAATTCTTGCTGGCAAAGCTTATCTGTTAGGAGATTTCAAATTTCCTCAAAGGAATTTCACATTTTCATCCTCTGTTTTCCCCCATTTTCATCCTGAAATTTTTCTATATAAACCCCCTCTTTCATTGAGTGAGGTAGCTGAATATTTGGGGAAAACCTTGGGGATTCTGGTGGAGCATTCCATCAATCTCACGAAACCAAAAATTCAGAGAGAAATACACTAAAGATTCAAGTTTCGGCAAAATCATTTCAAGTTTTGAGGGTGGAAGAATTTTCCGACGAAGGCTCATATACCTAGTTTGCTGCTCAAGAATAGGTGATTTTACATTCACTCTCCCTTCTTTTGTTCTGTTTATTATCGAGAACTCGCTGGTTTTAGGCTGGTCTTGTATGAAAATTCGTGATGGTTGTAGTGAAGTTCTGTGAATAAAAGCTAGAGTCTGGTTGTATGATTAAGGTTACTCGAAAACTTTCTTTCTTCTATGTGTTTCTATTTATTTTTTTTGACTTAGAGACTATATGTTGCAACCTTGTTCTTTGAGTTTTGGCTACTGCAAACTAGAACAAGAGTGAATATGTTTTCTCATTTGAAATTTTCAGTCTTTGGGATTCTTCTGTAACAAGAATCGCTAGATCCTTTTGCTAGAATCGTTTAGGTTTTTATTTGCAAAATATTTTTCAATACTTGGTTCATTTCATGGAGTTAAGGAAAGATGTAGTTTCATTTTATCTCTTGATATAGTATGAAAAATGTATTTGGTTGTTTATTCAGGGAGTTGTCATGATTCCTGTTTTATTGAGTCTTACTAGAGAAATGACAGAATGTAGCTATCTTTGTGAGGTGCATCTTCAGGGCTATTAAATGATCATTTTCCATGCATATTAGCCTAAATAAATATAGAATCTAGCATGGTGCATCAAGATGTTAGTCAATTTTTTGTGAACGAACTTAGAGTATGTTAGAAACTTGCTCAAAGAAATTCACTGATCTTTATATGCTAGCATATGGTCCTTTTCACTGATTTCTCAAGGATATGAGAGAAATCAAGTTGGAATTTCGAGGAGAGTTGTGCTACTTCTATGGATTCTCTATTTTTGGGCTTGCTTGATTTCTGTTTGAATGTCATAGAAACTCCTTGAAAGTTGTCATGAACTTTTTTTTAAAGTTTCGAAGAAACTAAGCCTAATGTTTTGTTCAAGTTAAATGCTTTTTCCCCTGTTATTTCAAAATTTCCATCATGTTAAAATGCTCTTTTGCAGTCATTGTGGAATTGTCTGGTGGTATTCCTTTGAGTCGAACATATTTTTCTTTCCTTGCCTTACTACTGTCTTGTTTCAAGTTTTTCACTGCACGATTAGCTTATTTTCCTCTTAAACTTAGCTTAAGAAAATTACCTTTCCTTTTAGCAAGATCAGCCCTATCACGTTGAAATGTTTATCAATATAGATTTGTTGTTTGGTTGTGTTTGAATTTCATCACTGTATGCTTCTACTAATTATAGGATTTTTCTGTCTCCTTTAATTTGTTTTCACCTACTGGGAAGGGAAGTAATATTTCATGGTAGTAAATCAAGACTTATTTGTCTTAAGAGTGAATGAATATGATATGTTTGTTGCCTTAATTTCGTTTTGGTCATTTACAGTTTCCCTCGGTTAGGAGGTATTTTCATCTAATCATGTGTTTGTTCCTGTTTCAACTCGATATTTTGGCCTGTTTGTGAGCAAATTATTAGTATTCTCAAGATTTATGAAAACTTCCATGACTAATATTAAGTTCTGGGACTGATATGAGTGCGACTTATTTTGAATATAGAGGTTTTCTTTTGAAATATGTCACTGTTATCATGTCTTAGCAAGAGAAAAATCTAGTAGGATATTTTCGTTCAGTTCTAAGCATGTATATAGGGATTTTATTTAAATTCGAAGTGGTGTGGTATCTGATTGTGTGTTTAGATATGTGTTCTATCAATTAACTTTGATCTTATTATTGGAATATATGCTAAGTTCTTTTTATTTTCCTTGCATGAAACTTCTTAAACCCAACTTGAGTGTTTTACTACTTGGGCCAAGCCCAAGTAGTGCCTCCCTCTTCGAGTCAGCCTAATTCAAGGCCCCAAAAAGGGGTTAAAATTCAAAGAAAATAAGTGTGGTGTAAGTGCCACACACGGAAGCCAATATACAGGGAAGGCCAAAGGAGCGGAGTTAAATTTAAACGGGCTTAACCCAAGATATTGGTAGTCCAATATGGACATTTGTAGGGGTTTAGGTCTAAGTGTCTAAACCCAACTTCTTCCTTTCCTTTAGTTTAGTATTATTTATATAATTTGAACTTTTTAAACACTAACATTTTATTAACTTAGTTAATTTTCCCTTCGGAGTGTCATGACTGTTTTACAAATTATTTATCATGTTTCAACTCATTCAAAACAATTTTTGAGAACTTGGTTCATTTTTTCACAAACAAATACTTTCGTATAGTGAAAAAATATTCTTCTCTTTTACTTGTCAAGTAAATTCCCATGTTTTCAATGTTAGTCAATAAAAGTTAGAAAAATAGTCGGATAACCGCGAGTCAGCAGACGTTCGAGTGCCTTAAAACCCTTCTCAAAATGTAAATATGAACTTCTTACCCGGATTTTCTTAAAATTCGAAAGATTTTTATCTGTTTTAAATCTTTTGAATATTCTTTTAAAAGGTTTTCTTGATTTTTCCTAAAAATTAAGTGGCGACTCTGTTTTAATTAAATTTGAGAATTTTCCTTAAGTTTTCGAATTTGATACAAGTCAAAACCGTTTCAAAAATGAAATTGCTTTTTCTTTTCAAAATAAAGAAAGTGAAAAATGTGATAAAACAGAAATGGCGACTCCGCTGGAGACTTAACTAAGTTCTAACCAAAATATTTTTCTAACTTTTTTTGCTTTATTTGACTAACTATTCAGGAATGTAATAATTTTAATTTCCGCACTTATTTGCCTATGTGTTTAAACTTTCACAAAATACTATTAATAGCATTCATGGCATACAGGTTCCGCCAAATGGCAAAATTAGAATGCATCAGGAAAAAAGTGATTACGCGTGTCTTCGCGGTCACTTCTCTACTTAAAAACTAGAATTCTCGAAACAATGAGCAATTAGTTGCTTCCAGGTTGGCCGACACTTTTTCATTGTTTCAGCCCGCAGTTGTCCACTCAGGTTCTCGGTCTCTTTTCAAAACCCACTCTAGTCAAACTAGCGTAGAGCGAAGACAAATCCCTGAAATAGGCATGACCTAAGTTCACCCGGTACCCCAGGGGTATCGAGCCTATTAGTGAGACCACCTTGAGTCAAAAAGGGCCCCTGTCCTGAAAAGACAATCATACCCTTATGTTCTATCTTGAAAGACGTGTATGTCAAAAGAATTAGAATGTTGTCCCCGAAATGGGATATCTAACTAGTTGTCTATTTTGTAGGATGTCTAGTCTCCTCAAGTTCGAAATGATCGTGAGTCCTCCTTTGAAACTTCAAATGTGGTGGTACGGTTTTACCGAGACTCAACGACGACATGTGGGTACAAATTTGAGACACTTACCTTCACTAATGGGAATGAAAGGGTGTCCAGAGCTAATACAAGCCCTCACTGGTCATTGGGACAATGATAGGATGGTTTTCAGGTTTGGATTTGTAGAGTTAACACCAACTATAGAAGAGATACGGGATTTCTTTGACGGTGTTGGAAACGTCGCCAAGAGAAGGCTATATCCAGAAGCAGATGTGCTTATACCAAACAAACCAATAACAGGGGAGATAGCATAAATGCTTAAGTTGTGCCGATATGCATGTAACTGGATAGGAAATTCGACAGTTTTTTTTCAGAACATGTACTTGCGTTTTGGCATTAAGGAAGGGTTTTTGAATTACCAAAATGAATTCATATTTTACATATATTGGGATGAAACTATGACCTTGGCCTTCGCCATTGCCTTCTTAGGAGTCATGGTGTTTCTACAAAATCAAGATTACTCCATCAACACTCGAGTCATCATGGTAGCTAATACTATCTTCCACGGCCTCAAGAAGGATGGAAAAATCAAATACTTTCCATTAGCACCCGTCATCTTGGGAGATATCTGTCGATCTTTGGGAAGGTGTCGAAATGGACATGATTTCTTTCAAGGATGCAATTTACTTCTCCAAATATAGATTTTGAGTCATGTGATTATAGAAGATGCACCACCTGAACTCCCTTCATTCGAGGGAAAAGATACAATCAGGATTTTCAACAAAAGGGTAGAGGATGAACAAATAAGCTTAGAAATGTCAAAAGGGGAATGGGCTCGGATCTTCACAGGATTAAGAGAGGATAATATCCAATGGATGCCATATCACTTCTTTTCCAAAGTTTTCATCATCGGAAGCGAAGGGATGCCTTACTTGCCAATCCTTGGGATTCGAGGAATTCGACCCTATGTCCCCCAAAGGGTCATGAGACAGTTCGGAAGAACACAAGCTGAAATTTAAATCGGTCATATGGGAGTCTATGTTATTAATTATAGAGATGACAAAACCCCGCTAGCAGGAGAAATCTTCAAAAGCTGGAGAAAGAGCATCAAAAAGAAAATCACTGAAGGACTTGTCGCGTATAGTTATAAAGTCGCGTGCACCGAGGGTTACAGATCTTGGCTAGAAAGAGACTTGCAAGGTGTGGCTGAAAACAGGCCTCAGATTGGTTCAAGATCCAGAATTCATCTCTAACTTCAAGAGCTTCAAGAAGAGTTAGCTCAGGTTAAGGCGCAACAATCAAGAGATCGATGCACCATTGATGATCTCACCCAAGAACTTGAGAGTATGAAAATGGGAGTGGACAAAGTATTCTCCACCATGACTAAACAATATATGGGCTTTGCTGAGTTACCAAGAGAATGGAGGTTGCTTGAAGGTGAGACCGAGTATTGGAAAGCATCATTCGAGCTTCGAGAGATCGCAGAAAGGTTCAAAAAGGGCCGAATGGAGAAAGGATCATCATCAGGAGCACCTTAGTGTCACCCCTGCGTGGGTTTATCTTTATGTATTTCATTCCCTAAAAAAGCCCCTGCATGGGTTTCTATATCCTATGTATTTTGATAAAAATACCCCTGCGTGGGTTTGCTTTATTTTTGCCCTTGCACGGGCCTATCTTATGCACTTTTCCCCTTTTCCTCTAGAAAATGTATCCCCCTTTTCTCAGCTTGCTTGTATCCCTTACCAGGGAAGTTTTGATATATATATATATATATATATATATATTGGGGGCAATGAAATGATTCCATACGCATATACGTCTGTCAAAAATGCTAGGCCTACCTTTGGCACAAACAGGTCACCAAGTTAGGATACGCGCGCTATATATATTCTCTTATGTGTTTTAATTGCTTTATGTGCTACGTGTGTTGCTTGAATCAAGAGTAAATCGATCCTTTCCTTTTTTTTTAGGATTTTTAGAACACCATAGGCAGAAATGTAAGCCCTCTATATAAAGTCCGACCAAAATACTCCAAGTCCTCCAAGTTTCTCCGAAAACCGTAAATCCTTCTAAAAAATCTCCATTCTTACAGGAAGGGTTGAAATGGAAGTTGAGATCATGCGCGAGAGGATACTAAGGGTTCGAGAGGAAATCAAGGAAGTTCAAAAGAAGCACGAGGAAGTCGACCGACTAACGGAAATTGTCATAGCTAGGACCAAAGAGGTGGAGGAGCAGACCACCAAAGCCAAAGAAAGGACTGCCATAATTGATCAAATACTTGGCAAACCTAAAACCAAACCAAGATTTGATCTGGAACTCGAAGAACTTCTCCTGGAATTTGGGTACATAATTGGGGGGCTGAGACAGATCAACAAAGGAAAAGAGAGAGTAATTGAAGAATTTGAAGAAAATGAGCAAGTGCTCATGGGGTCCACTCTAGACAAGAACATTTATGAAAATATTCAACTCCCTGACGCAGGAATCCACCATTGAACTAAGGTCAAGAGTGATATTGTATGGCCTACCAGATTCCGGCCAGGAGGAAAGCCCATCACTCTTAAAGTTCACTCCCGAGAGTATGCCAGAAATCCAAAAGTGATCCTCTGTTCAAAAATTTATGAAACTCTAAAAGCTATGGGAGTTCTTCATCCCGACCAATATGAGGGATTCGGGTGTCACCCTCAGAATGAACACAAGGAGTGTGCCTATCATCTACGTCGAAGAAGGCATACAACTAATGAATGCAATGCCTTGAGAGCCCAAATTTACCACATGATTACTAGTAGCCAGATAAGCCACTTGTGGGGTCCCAGAACTATCCTCGCATGTGACCAAGTTGGTCATGGCATGCCAATCACCGAGGATGTGACAATTCACCGCTAAGACTTCACCGTCTTTCAAGACACCTACTATGAGATCTATGCTAAGTTGGTTTAAGCCAAGATTCTGGAGCCGGTGGAAAGGAAGCCAGGTAAGATATCTAGGGCTTAGAGCCAAGAAAAACAGATTTGCCTCTATCACGCAGGGATAGGGGGCCATGACATCAAGACTTGACGCCACTTTCGATTGACTTGGAATATCTCATTGACACAGGAAAGATCGAGCTGGAGTTCCCACCTTATCATCCTTGAAGAAGAAGATCGAGAAAAGTTCAAAAGACCTGCCACTATCCAAATGAAGCTTTAAAAGTAGCAGTCTTAGGTTTTAGTTATTACTTTTATGTCGTTTTTGCTTTCCCCTTGTAATCAAAGATAGTGGACGAAATGAAATGAAACAAAACTTATATATTACCTATTCAAACTACGTAGGGCCTGAATTCTCCTTCGTGAGATACGTAGGCAGCCTTCAAAGCCCGGCCCCTATCTTTAAGAAATTTTCATTTCCCTACTTTTACAAGGGTGTCAGTAGGTTCAGAAAGTACAGCAAGCAAAGGTTCTACAAGGTCAACAAGTCAACCTTCCTGATAAAATTCACTTATCCAAAATCAATGGGCAAATTCATGTCCACTGAACCCTCGAGTCAAATTACCCGTGGATTAATTTTCCTTGATGAAAAGCAACTTTTATGTGTTAATGCAATTCTTATGTGTTTATTTCATGTCAGATATCTTGTATCATTTATCACTAACGGGATCTAACATATTGGCCTTTGAGTTGTTTTTCACTTCAACAGGTAATGGAAACTGATCTGCATTGATGAAATTGGCCGAACATCCTTACTTCACCTGCTCAAAGGCACACCTGGATTCATCCTCTAACCTTCGTTTTTCTAAAGGGAAAATGACTGATAGTGAAGAAGAGAATGCTTTGGCTGTGAGAAACAATGTTATCGCTGAACAAAGCGAAATGATTGCAGAGCTTGCAAGAAAATTGAAAAAGATGCAAGAAAAAGTACAGAAAGCAAAGTATATGGGTAATTTAGCTATTGCTGCCAACACTCTAGCTTTGGGTAACCTTCATCCCCGCTCCAGATTCCTCCACTCAACTCTCCATTGCCTGAAAACCAGTCAAGAGATATCCCTTCCTCTTCCATCCCCATACCTTCCAATGAAACTCCCTCAAATAATCCTTCCCACATCAGGTCCCTATACCAAACTCATACTCCTCCTATCCAGCACACTAACCAGAGCAACAACCCAAGTGCCTACCTCCCACAAAACCTCCCTCTAAATTACCAGAACACGCAACTAAACACTTACAATTCCCAGAATAACCATCCCAATGTCACCAACCCACAGAACTATACCCCCACATATTCAAATGCCATTCCATATGTCTAGCCCCCACCTGTGCAAAAAACATGCTATAGACCACTTTCCATGCTATGGTAGAACCATACCCTATTCTCCAAAAAATCCCTGAGCTGGACCAGTACGAGGAAAAAGAGAGAGAACTAAGGTCTACAAAGAAGAAACACGACCATGACATGGCACAGATAAGGGAGGAGATAGCCAAGATTAGAGAGTTTCGAGGTTTGCCTTACAAAAAAGACTATGATTATGATGATCTCTGTATCCATCCAGTAATGGACCTGCCAAAAGGGTTTAAGGTTCCCAAGTTCGAGACCTTCAATAGTGTTGGGAATCCTGAAGACCATCTAAGAAGCTATTGTGACCAGATGGTCGGTGCCCAAAAGAACAATGCTTTGTTAATGAGGCTTTTCAGTTGAAGTCTGAGAGGAGAGGCTTTAGAATGGTTCACCTCTCAGGAACTGAATAAATGGTCCAGGTGTAGTGACCTTGCCTGAGACTTCGCTCAACGGTTTGCATACAATGTAGAAGTCATCCCAGATCGATACTCTCTAGGGCGCATCAGGCAAAAATCGAATGAAGACTTTAGAGACTATGCATATCGATGGAGAAAAGAGGCGGCGAGAGTTAGGCCTCCCATGTCTGAAGAAGAAATAAGTGCGGTATTTATGTGCTTATAGAGTCAGAATTTTATGACAAAATGATATCAGCAGTTAAAGCACCGTTCGCTGATCTAGTTAAGATTGGTGAAATTGTAGAAGAAGGTCTTCATAGCGGCAAGATTGCTAAGGCTTCAGCCTACTCAAGATCGACAGGATTTCCCCAAAAGAAGAGAGAAGAGGTGTCTTCAGTATCTTCCAGTCCTAGCCTAAAATCACGAAAACCCTTTGGAGCCAACTATAAAAAGTCACTCGTTCCAACAACCCCTCCCCCAGCTCCATAAAATCCTCAGCTGGTTTTTTATACTCAGCCCATCTACCAAGCTCCACAACCAAATATGAAGCCCACTTACCAAGCCCCTCCTTAAAACATCCAAGTATACCAGAAGGCTCCCGAGAACCAAAACAATTGCCAAGTTCCTCCTCCTGCTAACATCAATCTCCCTTGTCCAAATCTAGAAAAGAAAGTTCCTCGAACTTTCACCCAGCTGGATGAGACCAGAACCCAGCTATACAAGAGATTGAAGGCTGGTGGATTTATTCAGCCCATTCAACCCAAATCGGGAAATTCTGACTCTTGTTTCTTTAAAGCCGATCAGTATTGTGCTTACCACTCCAGAAGTGTCAGACATAGTACCAAAGATTGCATCAACCTAAGGCACAAGATTCAAGATTTTATTGATCAAAGAGTGATCACATTGCAAACAGCACCACCAAATGTTAACAACAACCCACTCCCAAATCATGGGGGAGCTGCTGTGAATATGATCAAAGATAGACGAGGATTGAGTCGTGAGCAAGTCTATAGTACTGGTCAGTTCTGGAAAGCCAGAAGAGTTGGAAAAGTCTGTGGCTGCCTTGAATATCGCGGAAAAGCTAAAACTCATTGTGTTAGCAGCACCTCAGCAAGCTTTTGCTTTGGTACCAGCAGGAAAGGAATTCATTATTAAAGCTGTCACAGCCCATAGTATGACAAGATCGGGAAGGTGTTATACCCCCGATGATTTGGCGAATGACACTTACAAGAAAGATCAAAAGAAGAGACCAATCACTGAAGGTGAAGCAGAAGAATTCTGTGAGAAGAATGCAGTCAAAGGAGTACTCCATTGTGAAGCATTTGGAGAATACCCCCACCCAAATTTCTATTTGGGCGTTACTCATGAGTTCCCAGTACCATAGATAGGCATTGCTCAGAGCCCTGAATGAAGCTTATGTGCCGACAGGTACTAGTGTGGAGAATCTGACCGCCATGGTAAGTCAAGTCCTGGGGGGTCACCACATTTTCTTTAGTGATGATGAGTTTCCTTTTGAAGGCATGATGCACAACAAAGCCTTGCATGTCACTATCTAAGAGTCAAGAGAAGATTGTGAACAGGGTATTGATCAGTGATGGATCAGAATTAAAAATCTGTTTGTTGTCCACACTGACCCAGTTGGAGTATGATCTAGGAAAGATTCGCCAGAGGAGGGTCAACATGAGAGCTTTCGACGGAGGTCAAAGGGACACTATCGGAGAAGTTAGCATATACATCCAAATGGGACCCACCAAGTTTCGTACAGAATTTCAAGTCATGGATATTACAACCAGCTAAAACTTACTTTTGTGAAGACCATGGATCCATGGAGCCGGAGTTGTACCATCAACTTTGCACCAGATGGTGAAGTTCATTTGGGAAGAGCATAAAGTGGTGATCCATGGAGAAGGAAGTCACTTGAGCCGTCCTAATGGTTATGTCCCTGTGATCGAAGAAGTATAGAGGGGAAGCAATTTTTACACAGTAGAGATCATCAATGCTACTAGAGAGGACCTTGCTCCTCAAATTCCCATGCCACCAATCTATAAAATGCTTGCAACCATGACGCTAAGGAGCGGGTACGAGCCAGGTTCTGGGTTGGGAAAGAATTTTGATGGTATGACAGAGCCCTTAAGCATCCCTGGACAATTGACCAGGCATGTACTAGGGTATGTGGCCCGAGAGGACAAGGCAAGAGTCGAAGAGAAGAAGCAGTCAGGACTGCCTAAGCCACTTCCTCACTTATATCAGTCATTCTCGGTGCGTATCGGTCCCCCAAATGACGGGTTAGAGGTTGGAATAGGAGATTTGTTCGAGGAATGTGATGCTATAACAGAAGAAATCCCTGAGGCACCCATGATTAGGGATGCCATGCTCGGCGAAAAGCTACAGAATTAGGTCACAACTCCCCTTGTGACTCTCTGCTCGGCTGGGTAGACAAAGACTCTATTTTATGAAAAATCGGTGATGGTCCGGATGAGGCTCCGCGACCCACCCTTTATGTTTTAATATTCCTCGTACTATTTACTAGTTTCCAAAAGGCATGAACCTACATTCATGTGGGTTCTAGCCATAGTTTGTAAATATTTCTGAATTTCAATGAAAGCCTCTTTATTTTGAAAATATTTACTGTTCAAAATTTGTTTATATTTACTTGTTATTATCTAACCCATTTTGTTTTGGTTTCAGTAATAATAAGTTAAAACCTACCACTGTTATGTCATGTCAAGAGCTTAACGAACAAACTGAGCTAGATGATGATGATTTCGAGGAATATGATGAAGAAACTATGATTCCTGAAGAATTAACAGAGGAATTAAAAGACTTTGAGAATCGAGAAAGGCCCAACCTAGAGGAAACTGAGACAAGCAAACTGGGAGACGTCCAAGAGGTCAAAGAAACCAGAATCAGTGTCTATCTGACAGAAGCACAGAAAAGAGAACTCATCAAATTACTCCGAGAGTACATCGACATATTTGCTTGGGCCTACAGTGACATGCCGGGACTGAGCACAGACATAGTCTCTCACAAGTTGCCCATCAATCCATGGTTTGATCCGATCAAGAAAAAAACCCAAAAGTTTAAGCCAGAGCTAAGCTAGAGAATCAAAGAAAAAGTCACCAAACAGATATAGTCCAGGGTAGTAGAGGTCACAAAGTATCTGACTTGGTTAGCTAACATTGTCCCAGTTCCCAAGAAGATGGGAAAATCAGAATCTACGTCAATTATCGGGACCTAAACAAGGCTAGTCCCAATGACAACTTTCCATTGCCCAATATCCACATCCTTATCGACAACTATGCGAAGCACGAGATGCAGTCATTTGTGGATTATTTTGCTGGGTACCATCAGATTTTAATGGATGAAAAAGATTCAGAGAAAATGGCTTTCATCACACCTTAGGGTGTTTATCATTACCGGGTGATGCCGTTTGGCCTTAAAAATATGGGTGCCACTTATATGCGAACCATGACGACCATATTCTATGACATGATTCACAAAGAAATTGAAGTTTATATGGATGATGTGATTATTATGTCCCGCGAGGGTTTGGATCACCTGACCCATTTAAGGAGGTTCTTTGATCGACTAAGAAAGTATAATCTAAAGTTAAACCCTGCCAAGTGTGCTTTCGGGGTACCAACTGGCAAGATGTTGGGCTTCATAGTCAGTAGAAGGGGCATCAAGCTCGATCCCTCAAAAATCAAGGCAATTCAAGAGTTGCCTCCCTCGAAGACCAAGAAAGAAGTCATGAGAAGGCTAAATTATATTAGCCAGTTCATAGCCCAGTCAACAGTTATTTGCGAACCTATCTTCAAGTTGTTGAAAAAAGATGCGCCAAATAGCTGGACCGAAGAGTACCAACAAGATTTTGATTGTATCAAGAACTACTTGTCCAGTCCACTAGTATTGGTCCCTCCAAGAGAAGGGAGTCCATTGTTTCTGTATCTGTCAGTCTCAAAAAATGCCTTTGGTTGTGTCCTGGGGCAACATGATGAAAGCGAAAAGAAGGAACGAGCGATTTATTACTTGAGCAAGAAGTTCACCCTATACGAGGCTCGTTATACTTTGCTAGAAAGGACCTGTTATGCCTTGACCTGGGTTTCCCAAAAATTGAGACATTATTTGTCATCCTACACGACGTATATCATTTCCAGAATGGACCCCCTAAGTTACATATTCCAAAAGGCCATGCCTACGGGGAAATTGGCTAAGTGGAAAATGCTGCGAAGTGAGTTCAACATTGTATATGTGACTTAGAAAGCAATCAAATGACATGCCTTAGCGGATCACTTAGCGGAAAATCCAGTTAATGAAGATTATGAGCCACTCCAAACTTACTTCTCGGATGAAGAGATTTTGTTCATAGGAGAAGATATTGCAGAAGCATACCCTGGTTGGAGATTGTTCTTCGATGGAGTGGTCAATTTCAAAGGTTCAAGCATCAGAGTAGTCTTTGTATCAGAAACTGGTCAGCACTACCCGGTGACAGCCAAACTCCATTTCCCATGCACTAACAACATAGCCGAGTACGAAGCTTATATTCTCGGCATTCAGTTAGCTATTGATATGGATATTCAAAAACTATTGGTTATCGGTGATTCTGATTTTCTAATTCACTAAGTCCAAGGCAAATGGGTCGTGAAAAACCTCAAGATTGTGTCATGTGTGAAGTTTGTACAAAGTTTGTGCAAGAGGTTTTGAAAGATCGAGTTAAGGCATACGCCGAGAATTCAAAATGAATTTGCTGATGCTTTGGCAACCATATCTTCCATGATTCAACACCCCGATAAGAATTACATCGATCCATTGGTGATAGGTTTGAAAGAGCAACTAGCACATTATACTCAAGTTGAAGCAGAATCAGATGGAAAACCATGGTATTATGATATCAAGAGGTATCTAGAAGCCGGATCCTATCCCAAGGATTTGACCGCCAACCAAAATAAAACCATCCGCCGAATGGCCAACAACTTTTTCCTAAATAGAGAAATCCTGCATAGGAGGACTCCAGATCTCGAATTCTTAAGATGTGTTGACTCGGCTGAAGCCACAAGGTTGCTAGAAGAAGTACATGCCGGAGTATGTGGGCCTCATATGAATAGGTTCACCCTATCCAAGAAGATCTTACGAGCCAGATACTTTTGGATTACCATGGAAAACGGCTGTAGCAAGTTCGTGCAGAAATGTCACAAGTGCCAGATCCACGGAGATTTGATTCAAGTGCCACCTAGCGAACTTCATGCTATGAGAGCACCTTGGCCTTTTGTAGAATGGGGCATGGACGTCATTGGTCCCATCGATTCACCTGCCTCAAATGGACACAAATTCATCTTGGTAGCCATTGATATTTCACCAAATGGGTGGAAGCTGCTTCTTACAAATCCATAACCAAGAAGGTTGTAGCTGACTTTGTCAAGAACAATTTGATTTGCCGATTCAAAATCCTCGAGTCAATCATCACGGACAGTGGAGCAAATCTAAATAGTCACTTGATGAGAGAAATATATGATCAATTCAAAATCACCCACCGGAATTCAACTGCATACCGTCCATAAATGAATGGAGCTGTGGAAGCGGCCAACAAGAATATCAAGAAGATCTTGAGAAAAATGCTTGATAGCCATCGATCTTGGCACGAGATGTTGCCCTATGCTTTGTTGGGATACCTTATATGTTGGTGTATGGCTCAGAAGTATTGATACCCGTTGAAGTCAAAATACGGTCCCTTAGAATCATTCAAGAAGCCGGACTGACCAATATAGAGTGGGTCCGCGCTTGTCATGAGCAACTCATGTTGATTGACGAAAAAAGGATGAGCGTCGTACGCCATGGTCAGTTGTACCAGCAAGGAATGATTCATGCATTCAACAAGAGAGTAAGAGCTCGCATGTTTGCCATAGGACAATTGGTCCATAAGCGTATTTTTCCCCACCAGGAGGAATACAAAGGAAAATTTGCACCTAATTGGCAAGGTCCGTATGTTGTCCAAAAAGTGTTATCCGTAGGAGCCTTGATTCTGTCCAAGATGGATGGCCAAGTGTGGCCCAAGTCGATCAACTTCGATGCTGTGAAGAGATACTATGCCTCAGGATAGTTTTTCTTTCATTTTCTTTCCCTGTAATCACATTTCTTGATTGTAATTTTTTCGTGCTTTGTAATAGCTTAAATTTCCCTACCCTCTTTGTACAAAGTACGTTTGACCTAAATTCTCAAGAATGAGATACGTAGGCGGTCTATGTCGGCTTCGGTCAACCCCTTAGAAAAATCTATCTTCGGTCAACCCATTTGAAAAATCTATCTTTCCCCTTCCTTTCTTGAACTACATTCGACCTAAATTCTCAAGAATGAGATACGTAGGCGGCCTTTGTCAGCTTCGGTCACCCTTTTTTTTATTTCCAGCATTCTCCCACTATGATTGCGGGAACTACGTTTAACCTGATTCCTGCCTCAACGGGATACATAGGCGCCACAATGGCTCAGTCATATTACCCAGGGAATGGAAACTTGGGTAGAATTTTCTAGAAAGGAATCTCAAAAATTCAGAAGGCGAAGATCGTCTCCAAGGAAGTCAGAATATAGAATGTTCCAAAGAGCAACCGAAATGAATATCGAGAAAGAATCTCGTAATCCCCACAGAGTCTCAAATTCATTGCCAATGGAGTGAGATTCATCGCAAAACCTTTAACTAGGGCAGAAATTTTGAGGAAGACCTCAAAATTTCCACCAAGCTTCATTCAAGAGTTCAAAATTAAACTCCGAAGAGTTCCCCAACACTGAGGGATCAGAGTCTACTTTAAAATCCCCAGTCTGAGGTGGATGGATCCCCGGCTGTGACAAATTTCTCAAAAAAACATTTTTGAACTCCCCAGCTAGGATGACAAAGGATCTCCAGAGGCTTCCAGAAGTATGTCAAAAATGTCAAAGCCTCAAGTAAAGGACATTCATTGAGCTAGCACATGACATGACGGACAGGGACTTTTTCAAACTATCCTTTTTTGAAACTTTTGTTTTCCAAAGAACTTGTTTGAAAAATCTTTGCAACAGATTATTTTTACTCCTTTATAATTTAACTTTTTCTTATGTCTGCCATGACCCTGGGAGTTGAGGACGATGAGTACCCGAGAATGGAAAACACCTAGAGAAGACAAAGCAAGGAGCAGAAGATCGAAGGAGGTCAACACAGATCAGTTTTACCAAAAACTAACAATTTTTCTGTGGATGCAGGTTGTCTCAAAAAGTATGTTAAAAATCAATCCCACATTATCCAATGCGTTCAAAGAGATGAAACAAGACCAGATGCCTCGAATTTGGCGATAAAAGCCAAAAGAGTAGAAAGGAGCCAAAGAGGCAAAAGTCCTAGAACGGGTAGGTATTCTTGTAGTTCGCAGGAGCTACTAAATAAAGAGGGATTGACAACATCCTCGATTCCCCAAGCAGATCAAGACATTTTGAGTCAACTTCAATTGGAACACCAAATGAGAGGTCGGCGACGTTCTCCGCTAATCCCCAGTAAGCCAAAAATTACCACGAACAGACGATGTTCAAAAATGGTATTTATGGCCATCCCCATAAATGGGCACGACCATTTTATTCACATTTGAAACAAAGTGGTTTTGACTAGCTTCATAGACGCTGTCTTTAAAGTTTCCCAAGTTTGACTGTGGTCGCTAGTAAAAGCGACGTTGTGTCTACTAATTGTTTGCCTTGTGCACAGGTACACACAAAGGAGTCAACAAGACAACACAAAAAGCAAAGGTAATATTTTCTGCAACTGCTACGCATGCCATTGCATGATCATCTACATCATTATCATATTTGCATGTCAAGAGGACTATGCCAAGAGGGCCATGTCATATTTGCATGTCAAGAGGACCATGCCAAGAGGGCCATGTCATATTTGCATGTCAAGAGGGCCATATCATATTTGCATGTCGAGAGGACCATGTCAAGAGGACCATGTCACGAGGACCATCATCATCGATTACCGCAGTACATTTACTGTGAATATTATGTCCCTCTACCGGCCAGTTTCAAAGAGGATGACATTCAGAGGCGTCCTTAAGTTGCACTAGCTGCGCAGGATCGACCCAAGAGCATATCTATATCCAAGATCGCCTAAGACAGAGGAGTCTAACATTGAGGATATTTTCATTTGCTTATTTATACCACAGATATTTATGCATCCTCATAATTATGCCAAGTCTGGCATTCAGCATATTTGTATCCTACATCGCGTGAGACGGAGGAGTCTAACATTGAGGATGTATTTGCTTCCTTATTATATTGCCAAGTCTGGCACCCAGCATATTTACATCCAACATCGCGTAAGACGGAGGAGTCTGACGTCAAAGATGTATTTGCTTTCTTATTATTATGCCAAGTCTGGCATTCAGCATATTTATATCCAACATCGCGTGAGACGAAAGAGTCTGACGTTGAGGATGTATTTGCTTTCTTATTATTATGCCAAGTCTAACACCCAGCATATTCATGTCTAATATCACGTAAGACGATGGAGTCTGATGTTGAGGATATTTATGCACCCTTATTGGAGACAACAAAGTCTTGCTCTGAAGTATGCTTATACATATAAGAGCATCAATCGCCGAAAGAGGCAACTATATTTGATCATGTGGCAAAGGCCTTGTCACCCTCGATAATCAAATACTGCTTGTCATCGAGGTCAAAAGCATATAGTCTAAGGGATGTCTGTAAGACGCCATCCAAATCGGACGACGAACTGGATTTCCCCAAAAAATTAGAAAGCCAAAAGTCGTTTGTAAGTCACAGCGATATCTAAAACCAAATAGTGTGCAAGATTGCCCGAAACTTGACAGTCTAAGATTTATCTGTAAGATGCAGCGATATCTGAAACTGGATAGTGTGCAAGATCACCTAAAGATTGAAAGTTCAAGGGTAATACGTAAGTCACAATAATATTCGCAATTAGATTAAGTTCAAGACTACCAAAAATTGACAGTCTAAGGGTTATCTATAAGCCACGACATATCCACGTTGATATTATATAGTACTACCCAAAGGCTATCAATTCGAGGGAAATCTGTAAGTCACATTACATCCAAGATCAGATAAAAGAGCAGGATTACCCCAAAAACTAGAGATTCGAAGGACATCTGTAAGATGCCTCTATCCAAAGTCGGACGATGTGCAATATTATTCAAAATTGACAAGTAAAAGCATTTGTAAGCCGCCTCTATCCAAAGTCGGATGATGTGCTAGATTACCCAAAGCCTGATAATTCAGGGAATATCTATTAGTCGTGTCGATACGGATGATGCGCAAGATTTACCCTAAAGGCATATGCAAAGATTGTTGTCAATAACCACGAAGGTTATCACATTCAAGAGAATGCCATAACCGGTTGCAAGAACCGTCACATCAAATGGCCACAAAGGTCGCCATACTTAAAAACTGCCATGAAGGCAATCCTATCTGATAGCTACGAAGGCTATCATATTCTCGTCATAGAAGTCTCTATTTCCCAAGACGGAGACAGAAAAAGACGACATCTGATTCAAAAAGCAACCGAATGCAAAAAATGAGAACAACAGGTATGAAATACGTCAAAAAGATGTCATCACAT
Organism: Jaltomata sinuosa; assembly: GCA_003996215.1. Taxonomy (NCBI): domain Eukaryota; kingdom Viridiplantae; phylum Streptophyta; class Magnoliopsida; order Solanales; family Solanaceae; genus Jaltomata; species Jaltomata sinuosa. The sequence continues at coordinate 66,699 of QJPP01003271.1, read as the reverse complement.
GAGATTCAAACGTAATCTCAGGACGAGGTATGACAAAGAAACTACCTCTCTAAATAGAATTATGTTATTACTAACAACTTTGTTTTGAGATGTTGTCGAGAGCATCCGAGAAGGATGAAATTCTCAAATCAAAACCACAGGTTTGGACTACACCAAAAAGGACGCATCACAACATGGAACTTTTTCTTAGCAGCAAACTGGGACATAGTCCAAAGAGGGATCAAACTCTTTGGACACGAGCTGAGGAATGACTTTTCACCACCATCAAACCACACCCCTATCAGAAGGCATGTGGGTATTTCCTATCTTTGGAGACTTAATTTTGCATCCAGGGTATTTTGTAAAACCACGCTGGAAGCAATATTCCTTTTTTTCAAATCCAGGTGACAATACACCTCGAGCTTTGGAAATTATTTCCAGGTGAGATCTTAGGCGAGCTTGATTTCTAAGTCCTAGGATATGTAGGCGGGCCCTATGTTGAAAACTTGGTTGCACTCCTAACACCCCCTAATTTCCTTATTGTCCAGCTTTCCGGTCTCTCCTTGATTTGAGATTAGGATAACTGTTGAATTTCTTTGAAAACCGTACGTAAAATCAAGCGTTTTGAACTAAAAATGGCATGAGTTCCCATATAGCCTGAGATGTGTAGGAAACTCGATACCGGAGTTCGGCCATAATTCCTTGAAACTCATGCTAAAACTAACCGCTTTCGAGAGATAAATTTGTGGTCGGACAAAATTGGGAACGTCAATTCCCTTTGCCCAGGGTTCCTTACATCCATCCTACCCAAAGGGAGGGGCAGTTGTTGACACTCAATTTTTACCCTCCACATTCGTAATTAATTTTGAGCTTCTATCCTCTTTAAATAATTTTGAAATAATTGAAAGATTTTAAGTTTTTAAATTAATATGAGGTTAATTTAGTAATTTTAGGTTAAATATATGTACTCTATATTTAATTATATAAGAGTATATAAACAATAATCAAAGAAATATTTTGAAAATTGTTTTAAGTGAAAACCTTGTTTAAAGTTCAAAATATCCTCCAATTTCCTCAAATTGATTTAAAATCAAGAAATGATCGTATGATTAATTCTTTGATTTTGAACGAGTTAATTATGTTTTATAAAATAATTATTCTTAGTTATTAAAGCTAGAAGTTCATTTAATTAATTAGGGATTTAATTCATTCCGTTTCAATTTTGGCCTAAACTCGTTAATTTATTCAACTTGGCCATATTTTAAATTCAATTTGGCTAACCTTTGAATTAAATCCGGCCACATTTGCAATTAAGTGTGGCCATTTCCTAAATTAACTTCTCCTCTCTTCATCCCTCAATTCCGAGCCAACAACTTAGCCCAACACCAAAATAATCCCCAGCCCACTCCTTAATGCCCCAAAACCAGACCCAACTCCCAATTCCATCACCACATCAGCTTTACACACTCATCCACTCACAAACCCATATCTCCACACTCATACAAATCACACCGCTTATATTTCTCCCCAAACGCCTCACGCGATCCCCGATTTCCTAGAAAAGGATGTGGTGTATCAAACTAATGTGCCTAGTACAACAGCTTACTCGTACACTCCTCTCCATTTTCTTCATATTCCCTTCTGCCAGACTCGACGAAACCCTAACGCAGCTCCAGCAAACGATAACTCCAGCTCTAATGAATCCTCTAACCCCATTAAAATTCCCAAATGACGTTCAAAATCATCGTCAAAATTGTGCTGGCATCGTCCAGAAGCTTCCAGAGGTGGCTAGATGTCATTATCTCTACGATTTTCGTGAAATTCTTGTACGATTTATACAAATTCTTGATGGCAAAGCTTATCTGTTAGGAGATTTCAAATTTCCTCAACGGAATTTCCCATTTTTGTCCTCTGTTTTCCCCCCATTTTCATCCCAAAATTTTCCTATATAAACACCCTCTTTCATTGAGTGAGGTAGCTGAATTTTTGGAGAAAAACTTGGGGATTCTGGTGGAGCATTCCATCAATCTCACAAAACTGAAAATTCAGAGAGAATTACACTAAAGATTCAAGTTTCGGCAAAATCATTTCAAGTTTTGGGGGTGGAAGAATTTTTCGACGAAGGCTCATATACCTGGTTTCCTTCTCAAGAACAGGTGATTTTCCATTAACTCTTCCTTCTTCTGTTCTGTTTTATTATCGAGAACTCGTTGATTTTAGGCTGGTCTTGTATGAAAATTCGTGATGGTTGTAGTGAAGTTCTGTGAATAAAAGCTAGAGCCTGGTTGTATGATTAAGGTTTCTCGAAAATTTTCTTTCTTCTACGTGTTTCTAATTTTTTTTCCCGACTTAGGGACTATATGTTGCAACCTTGTTCTTTGAGTTTTGGCTACTGGAAAAAAGAACAAGAGTGAATATGTTTTCTCTTTTGAAATTTTCAGTCTTTGGGATTCCTCTGTAACAACAATTGCTAGATCCTTTTGCTAGAATCGTTTAGGTTTTTATTAGCGAAATCTTTTTCAATACTTGGTTCATTTCATGGAGTTAAGGAAAGATGTAGTTTTATTTTGTCTCTTGATATAGTATGAAAAATGTGTTTGGTTGTTTATTCAGGGAGTTGTCATGATTCCTGTTTGATTGAGTGTTACTAGAGAAATTACAGAATGTAGCTATCTTTATGAGGTGCATCTTTAGGCTGTTAAAAGAACATTTTCCATGCATATTGGCCTAAATAAAGATAGAATCTAGCATGTTGCATCAAGATGTTAGTCGATTTTTTGTGAACGAACCTAGAGTATGTTAGAAACTTGCTCAAAGAAATTCACTGATCTTTGTATGCTAGCATATGGTCCTTTTCACTGATTTCTAAAGGATATGAGAGAAATCAGGTTGGAATTTCGAGGAGAGTTGTGCTACTTCTATGGATTCTCTATTTTTGGGCTTGCTTGATTTCTGTTTGAATGTCATAGAATCTCCTTGAAAGCTGTCATGAACTTTTTTTAAAAGTTTCGAAGAAACTAAGCCTAATGTTTTATTCAAGTTAAATGATTTTTCCCCTATTATTTCAAAATTTCCATCATGTTAAAATGCTCTTTTGCAGTCATTGTGGAATTGTCCGGGGGTATTCCTTTGAGTCGAACATCTTTTTCTTTCCTTGCTTTACTACTGTCTTGTTTCAACTTTTTCACTGCACGATTAGCGTATTTTCCTCTTAAACTTAGCTTAAGAAAATCACCTTTCCTTTTAGCAAGATCAGCTCTATCATGTTGACATGTTTATCAATATCGATTTGTTGTTTGGTTTTGTTTGAATTTCATCACTGTATGCTTCTACTAATTATAGGATTTTTCTGTCTCCTTTAATTTGTTTTCACCTACTGGGCAAGGAAGTAATATTTCATTGTAGTAAATCATGACTTATTCGTCTTAAGAGTGAATGAATGTAATATGTTTGTTGCCTTAATTTCGTTTTGGTCATTTACAGTTTCCCTCGGTTAGGAGGTATTTTCATCTAATCATGTGTTTGTTCCTATTTCAACTCGATATTTTGGCCTGTTTGTGAGCAAATTATTAGTATTCTCAAGATTTATGAAAACTTCCATGACTACTATTAAGTTCTGGGACTGATATGAGTGCGATTTATTTTGAATATAGAGGTTTTCTTTTGAAATATGTCAATGTTATCATGTCTTAGCAAGAGACAAATCTAGTAGGATATTTTCGTTCAGTTCTAAGCATGTATATAGGGATTTTATTTAAATTCGAAGTGGTGTGGTATCTGATTGTGTGTTTAGATATATGTTCTATCAATTAACTTTGATCTTATTATTGGAACATATGCTAATTTCTTCCTATTTTCCTTGCATGAAACTTCTTAAACCCAACTTGGGTGCCCTTTGCATTTTACTACTTGGGCCAAGCCCAAGTAGTGCCTCCCTTTTCGAGTCAGCCTAATTCAAGGCCCCAAAAAAGGGTTAAAATTCAAAGAAAATAAGTGTGGCCTAAGTGCCACACACGAAAGCTAATATACAGGGAAGGCCAAAGGAGCAGAGTTAAATTTAAACGGGCTTAACCCGAGAAATTGGTAGTCCAATATGGACATTTGTAGGGGTTTGGGCCTAAGTGCCTAAACCCAACTTCTTCCTTTCCTTTAGTTTAGTATTATTTGTATAATTTGGACTTTGTAAACACTAACATTTTGCTAACTTAGTTAATTTTTCCTTCGGAGTGTCATGATTATTTTACAAATTATTTATCATGTTTCAACTCGTTCAAAATAATTTTTGAGAACTTGGTTCATTTTTCCACTAACAAATACTTTCGTATAGTGAAAAAATATTCTTCTCTTTTACTTGTCAAGTAAATTCCCATGTTTTTCAAAGTTAGTCAATAAAAGTTAGAAAAATAGTCGGATAACCGCGAGTTAGCGGACGTTTTGAGTGCCTTAAAACCCTTCTTGAAATGTGAATATGAACTTCTTACCCGGATTTTCTTAAAATTCGAAAGGATTTTATCTGTTTTAAATCTTTTGAATATTCTTTTAAAAGGTTTTTTGATTTTTCCTAAAAATTAAGTGGCACTCTGTTTTAATTAAATTTGAGAATTTTCTTTAAGTTGTCGAATTTGATACAAGTCAAAACCGTTTCAAAAACGAAATTACTTTTTCTTTTCATAATAAAGAAAGTGAAAAATGCGATAAAACAATGTCGACAACCTCGTACGAACCATCTGCGGGAGAATGAACTAGAACAAGTGAGACTTCAAGAAACTTCCAAGGATACTACGCATGAGATAGAAGCAACAAAAGGCCCATGTTTCCTAAGATGCCATTGTAGCCTCCCAAAGATTGAGTACGAACGTCTCCGCCCCGATACACAGGACTCTACTAGACATTGGCTCCTATACCAATGACACCGGTGAACCTAGGCTTTGATATCAAGCTGTCACGATCTAATTTCTCGATCATGATGGCACCTACAACCCCCAAGTAGGCAAACCAATTCCCGTAGCCCAGAATGGTTAGTAATGGGCTACTATCAAACAAGCAAGCGGAAGAAGGCATAAGTAAGCAAAAGCAAAAGAACAAGATAAAGAAACAAGCAACAGGAATGCATAAGCGAAAGCTAAACCAAAACCCCAAAACCTGGTATCATAGTATAAGAGTCGATACTAAATATACAGAGTATAAAAAGGGTCCAAAAAGAATATATACATATGTCTCTGAGTGATAAAGGAGTGCATAAAACAGAAGATGAACTAAAATCTAAGCTCCGATCATCAAGAGCTCACCCTCAGTCTCGGATAGTCTAAAAGATCGGCCTACACGAGTCTCCAATGAATCAGCGGTGATGTCCCACACTAGGATCTGTACCATAAAGATGCAGAGTGTAGTATGAGCACCAATTATTAAGCAACGGGTACCCAGTAGGTATCATAGGCTTACTGGGTGTATATAAGATATAAGAGCGGTAATATAGCAGAAAGAAAACAAGTAGTCATAGAAACAACGAATAAGTACACGGAAGCTAGCACAGAAGTAATACAAGGAGAAAACAATCATGCTTGGCTAGCTACTAGACATATATATCTCACAGACACAGGCGAAAGAAGGAAATAACGCACCTGGAATCCTTGCAATAACAATATATAGAGAGAGAGTTTTAGAAATAGGCGGTATACCGGTAACCTCAAGTAAAAAGTAAAGGAGGAAAGGAAAATAATGATAACATGCTCGAAAACAAGACCAACAACCAAGTCATGCTAGTAATACCACCCTTAAGCCAGAATTAACCAACTGATAGCCCAAGTATAACCACCAAGAACCAAATGTACATAATACAACCCTCGATTTCTAGTCATCAAATGTAGACATAGTCAGGATGAACATCGTGATAGAATGACACTAAATAATAGTCTACCTACAGTCCCACAGGTGCCCATACACCTGAGCAACACATACAAGTGAAAAGAAACTCTCCAGCCTCCCTTAGTATCGGAGCGTACACTGAGCAAACAACAAACAAGGGTGGAATCTCACACAAATGAATGATATAATACAATAGTGGAAACCAGGTGGAACAGTAACCCCGTATGTACCTCCTTCGGCACCTATGGGCCTAATAAGTAGGATCCATGGAAGGACACGGCCCGTATACCTCAACTACATCATATACCCCTCCTCCAGCACACTCAACACGTAGCCCCTAGTCTTGATCGGTAAGGTCCATGGAGGTCCTCGACCACATACTAACTCTCGTAACCTCAATGTAATAGTCTGGAGTGAATTCAGATCTAAATTAGTAATCAAATCTCAAAAATGCATGCCTGGAGTCTATCTGGGTCTAAATCGGTGAAGTAAGTTTCAAAAGCCCCTACAAGGGTGCCCGAACATAAGCGGGTCTAAAACAGTAGTAAAACAAGCTTGATGCTCGGCCTAACCGAGTCTAGGATCATCTCCAATCAACAGTAAAACATGACTAGCACTCCAGCCTCGCCGAGTCTAGTAGTAGTCTGAAAATAGTGATAAAATCAACCCATTAACTTTCTTACCCCAAGAAGATCCATGAAAATTTCCAAACCCTTTATAACCACTTTTACTGAAAATGGGCCCTCGGGGCCATGCAAAGTTTAGAAAACCATCAATAGTAGGCCCGAAGCCAAAATCGTAGTAAAACATGTGGAAAACCTCTTTATATGCAAGATAATGGCATGCTCAATCACAAACAGTAGCCCAACAGCTCACAATTAACCTATCGACCCTGCACAGGCTCCAATTATTCTACAGCACAAATAACCAGCTCTATGAACTAGTATCGATGTCCGGGACTCGCGTACATTCCCAAATAACCCACCATTTATGGTCCAGAATCAAATACAAGGCCACACAGGACCACAAGGGTGATACTATCAACCTACAATGAGTACTACAATCATCGGAGTGAAAATAAGTCTGACATGAAGAAACGGACAAGGTTTAGGGTACCAAGCTAATAAACTCAACCCAAGGATGCTAATTAGTACAATTATAGCCTATATACGCAAAGTCTAAAAGAGTTGAACCGTAACCTACATGTCGTCCGATGACAAGTTGTTGGAACGATGATGTCCGAGCCCGAACTGCTTCAAAACACAATCAAACTATCATAAACACAAACTCCGCGTTAAAATAAGACTAATGATACCCATATTGCTACAACTATAGCCAGGTTAAAATTTAGGTCAAAAGCGGGCCCGTGGGGTCTGCAATCCGAAGTCAAAAATAAAAATACCATAATGTTCCCCATATTCCCGGGAGATCATGCCCCGATATTGAGCGGAAATGGACCAAGACTTGGGGCTCAAAATAACCCTTAAACCAAAGAATTAAATAGGGAAAATTATGGGATTTTAATGGAAATCGACACGAGAACTTATCAATTCTAGAAGCCCAAAATGCCCACGGATCAGCAATATATATTCCTCCAAGATATGGGAGTGAGCAGGTGAAGAAATGGAGGTATTTGGAGAAAAAATGGAGGATAAAAGTGTTTTTGAAGTTGGGGAAGTAAGCTGGAATTTTGAAGGGGCAACAGCTATATAGCTGCCACGCCTAGGCGCAACTGCGGCCATGCAGGCACAGGCGCTGGCGCAGCAGAGGCCACATGCCGCAGGTGCACTGGCGCCCAGGCGCACTGGCACACGCAGGTGCGCTTGGCATGGACGAAGCGCAGGTGCGGCCCAGGCGGCGCCCTGGCGCCCATACCAGCAACAGACCATGCCAACCTTAACAGATTTTGATTGAACGGGCCTCCGGGAATGAGTTTGGGGTCCCCCGAACACAAATGAGCTGAGCTATTTGACTAAAAATGGCATTCTGGACTCAACGGAATTAACAAAAATCCCAATAGAGTTTAATAAAGCTAAAAATAGGCCCCGCGCTCAAAAACCAACTTTAGGCCAATTTTTCCAAAACGAAACCCGATGGCCTAAAATGAGTCGGGAAGCCTCGGGACCCGAACCAAAGGTCACTCCTAGCCCAAAGTCGATATTTTGGAGCTAACAGTGCTGTCAGACTTTTCATATGAAGCCATCTTCTTCGAATATTGACCAAAGTTAAACTTCCAAGTTAAACTGGCTAGAAACACAAAAACCAACACAAAACCAAACCGAAAGCTCCCAGACCCCGGCCAAGGATCCATCCAGACCAAAATCTATGCTCTGGAGCTAACAAAACTGTCAAAATTTAATTTCATGCACGTTTACCAAGAATGTTGACCGAAGTCAATGATTTCCTAAGTTTAAGCTCTAAAACAGGGAAATGGCCATAACGACCAAACGAATGGCCAGGGCACCGAACCACCAGTCCCAACAAACCATAAATGACTTGAGGCCGCTACAGCTAATCTCTAACAGTAAAAAAAAATCATAAACGCAGGAATGGCCAGAAGGGTCATTACAATCTCGGCATATAAATACAAATACAGCCATAAAAATACAGTTCATATAAATACAGTTCATATAAATACAAATAGCAATTATTTTAAACCCTCTGCGAAATGGAATTGATTTAAATTATTGGTATGGAGAATAATTAACCATGTATTTTTTGGTACATTATGTAATTTTTTCAAAGAAGAAACCCTAGAATCGAGCTCAAAATCAAAATTTATTGCAATATCAGGTTACTCATACCCCAAGGATCTTGCATTTCAAATTTCAGCACAAAACGATTTCAAGATCTTAAGAATTCATTTTGGTAATCTTAGGGCTAAAATTTTAATTTTAACATCAACTCCATGGATAAAAGAATGAAAACATTCTTGAAAATTGGAAGAAAAAAAAGGTAAGAATCACGTTTCCAACATTTATACTACAAAAGCGCTTCGAAAATCACCTCAATTCAAGCTCCGAGTTCCCAAAATGGTGAAATGAACTTATAAAAAAACTGCTAAATATAAAACATGAGTATTTTCACTAAATGTCCAATCTTGTCCGTAAAAGTACCAAATCGGGTCGCTAAAAGTCCACACTAGAAACCAAAATTATATTTTACACTAGTAATCTTTTTTTTTACTAACATGACCCTAACTTTCTCATACGATGTCAGAATTTGATCTCTTATTGTTATGATTCCAAAATAATAATATGTACCTAGTAAAGCATTCAAAACTCAATATCGAGCTTGTTTGCGTAATCACATACCGATTTCTCTCGTTAGTAATTTAATTCATGATTCATTATTTAAATCCTAGCACGGTTATTGCAATCAGACCAAATACTTTCGGGCATTTTAAAACTTTTTGGAAGTCTCAAAATAAATTTCAATCTCTAGAATTAAAATCAGGCTTTTGGATCGTTACACATTAATGCTTAAAACAATGTCAAAGCACCCAACCCGTTCAAAACTCATCGAAATCTAGCCAAAACTTGAGGACAAGTCCAAAATCATCTTACAAACCTGTTGAAACTTTTAATCATGAATTTGAGCTCTTTAAGTCCACTATTTAACCGTGGTCAACTTTTAATTTTCAGTTCCACTAAAAAGCAAATCAAATGTATGAATCACTCTTGATTCCTTAGAACCCACACAAACTATCCAACTAAGACATAAATCACATTTCGGAGCTACAAAAACTTTCTAACCTCAAATTCTATTCCATTTACCCAAAAATGTTAACTTTGGTCAACTTTTATTTTTTTTAAGAACTCTAGATTTTGACTTTTATTTTTCTATAGTCATACAATTGCCTCAAAAACCGTTCCAAACCGTCCTCGCAAGTTATAATATGAATGTTTAACTTACAAGATGAGTCATTTGGGGAAAAAGTCTCAAATACTCAAAATGTTGTGATAGAAAGCGACAAATCTAAAAATAGAGAAAATAAAGAATACCAAATTTAACGTGGAAAAATCCTTCGAATCGAAGGTAATAACCACGGGATCACAAAGATTCAAATAGTTCCACTACAATAATACGAGAGTTATAAATATTCTCCAATAACGGCTACACAACAAGTGCCAAACACAGAGAAGCAATAGCTACACCAATAAAATAAATCAAGAGAAGTCACCCAAAATAGATCTTCTGTTTGGGACTGAACATGGGATGATGCTGACCTCCAAATACGATCTTCACCAGTCAAATCAAACATCAAGATGTTAGAAACACTCAGTCAAAATTTTAGCTCGATCCAATGGTGGAAGAACCAATAAACGCAATTTGAAGGTGGCTGGTCATAGAGCAAAAACTGCAGCGAAATGAACTATTTTCTTCTCTCTTGGTGAAAGCTCTCTCAAGAACTTCTCTTATGTGCTATTTTCTTTCAAAGATAAATACCAATGAGCCTTGAATAATTCTCTCAAGTTATCCTATTTATAGATGATGAGTGGTGCTTTTTTCATAAGCCAAAACCAACTCCAAGTAAGATTAGGAATCCAATTCCAAATAGGAATACAAATCTAACTCCTATTCCAAATAGGATTGGAAATCAAAAGAGAATAGGATTAGGTCATGGGTCTTTGGCTGAAACATGGGCCATAGCCCAACACAAAAGAATCGGATGAATCGTTAAAACAAAATATATATTGGAAAAATTAGACAAAATATTCATTGGATTAAATTTTTACACAAAAAATAGCTCACTTAAAAAAATAACCCACTTATTACCTTTGTTAGCCACTCGGCCAATTTTAGTTACTAAAAATAGCCCTTTGACTATATGTATTGCAGGTCTTCATTCATCTGCTTCCTCTCTTCTTCTTCATTTTGCTTCTTATCTTCTACTTCGTTCTTCTATATTTTCCTTCATCTACTTCTTTACTTCTTTTTCATTCTTGTACTTCTTCCTTTCTTCTTCTCTTTTTCTTCGTTGCTTTCCTTCTTTTTTTGTTTCTTCTTTGTCATTGCTTTCAGCCATTAACATTTCTTCAAAAGCTCAATTTTAAAATTCGACATGCTGTAAATATGAACCGTTTTGAGCGAATTATATACTAAAAGACTCGAAACATCGAGGGGAGCTCATATCTAAAATTTGAGACTGTTTAGAGGAGATTTTTAGTTGGTCGGGATTGAAAGAACTTGTTTAGAGAGGTTGTATTAATGGTTGAAAACCTTGCTTTTTATTATGCAAGACTTAATAACTGGAAAAAAAATCGATACACTTGTACACACCATTTATACAATATTGATACATGTTTCTACACTATTTATATAATATTGATACACGTTTGTGCACTATATATACAATATTAATACACATTTATACATCATTTATATAATTTTGATACATTACATAACTTTTATACAATTTCGATACACATTTATACACTATTTATATAATTTTGATACATTACATAACTTTTATACACTATCGATACATTACATATACATGCGGCTATTTTTTTTATAATTTTTTTTTGTGGCTAGTTCATTTTTGGGTTATTTTTTTGTAAAGAAAACTTGACTATATTTTTTATAAACTAATTACTTTATTGTACATATTTGAAATTATCTCATATATATTTGTCTCCCACCCCAAAGCACTTCTTTTGCTACATCTCCTGTTACCTTGTATTTTGTTATTGTTTCAAAATAAGAATATATAAAAGGTTTAAACTACCTAAATAGACATACCTCCTTACCATATTTACTAACTCTCCCACTACTTTATTTTAATTACTTAATATACCACATGTACCACTCGGATACATCGCCCCAGGTCATGATACATCGCCTCACCTCGTGATACATTGCCTCACCTCGGATACATCCCACCCGATGTATCAAAGGTAAAACCAAAAGAATGTTGATGTATCCGAGTGGTTTTGGGATGTATCCAATGGTATTCCGATGTATCCGAGTAGTTTGGGGATGTATCCAGAGGTGAGGTGATGTATCCCGAGGTGAGGCGATGTATCCGAATAGAGGAATGTATCTGAGCGGTAAGAAGGTGGGGAAAAAAATAATTAGCTCCCAAAGATGTGTGTTTTACCTAAGTTACCCTATATAAAAACAAAGTCCGAATTTTGTGTTCTCTCAACAAATTTATTTGTCATGTGGGTGGCATGAGAGGAATGAGCTTTGACATTTTAGCTACTACAAATATTTTATTTGTAAATTTCTCTTCTATATTGACGTTGTTGGGGTGTCAGGCATAATTGGTGATATGTAATTTTCATTTATTAAAGAATCGATAAAAAAAACATAAACACAACATTTGTCAATCATGAAACGGAAAAAATCATAAAATCTTATTTGTAGGAATAGATCTTGTATGAAATATTGTTGTTGGTGGAAATCATAGTGTAATCCAATCAAAGGTGAATATTAGCGTTAAATATATGGTATTAAACAATTATATATCTTAATTTGGAAATTCCAAGACCTCATCCCTAATCAATGTGTCTATAGACTTTCTTATAAGTTTTTATTTGTTTATCCATTAATTGTTTAGTATTTGTATTTGACAAATACTAAAAATGCTTTTAAGTGTTTGGAGATCAAAATCAGTCATTCTTAACTTATGATCTTACAATTTATAACCTCTTTTAGTTTGATCAATCCTTTTACAACTTAATCCCTAATATCTTCTATAATCTCCAAAATACTTTTTCTAAAAGATAACTTTTAGGGATCGTTTGGTTGGGAAAAAGTTATTCCAGGATTGTTATCTCACCTTTAATGTGGGATAAAAATAACACTACAATTCCAGAATAACTAATCTCGGGATAAGTTATCCGGCGATTTTATCTCTAACCAAATATGGGATGAACTCATCCTAAAATTAATCATAGGATTAATTATCTCTTATCCCTCGTACCAAACGAGCTCTTAGGGTTTGTTTGAAAAACACCCTGGTAATTTGAATTGATGTAATCACTAGGGGTTTGTTTGAAAACCACCTGGTAATTGACATTGGTGTATTTATTAGGATAACAATTATACAACCTAGTAATTACACAATAGAGTAATTATGGTGACCTTTTTATTTGTCATAATATAAATACGATGTAATTACAAGCATACTATTTAGTTATACAAGTGTATTTTTACACAGTTAGATTAAATTTCTAAAATAAAAATTAATTATCAGAAAATAATATTTGACAAATATGTGCCTTTGTAAATATTATTAAATTCGGTGTTTAAGAGTCATTAGTGTCTCTTGAAAATATATTAATTAATAAATATGTATTTTTAACTAATATTATAAAAATAATTGATACATATTTTTTAAATTAAATATTTTAATTTAATTAATTGTAAAATTGAAAGAAAAACTTTTGTAAAAACAACATGGACTGAAAATTGACAAAAAGATCATATCTATCATTATAATGTCTAAATACTATTCAAATAATTTTTTAGAAAATAATCTATCAATAATTGTAAGTGAAAAATTAACAACATGCAATGTGAAATAACACGTCAATAATAATAAATTGAAATCGGAAATGTAACCTAAATTTAGAATTTTTTTAAAAATAAAAACTAACATAATACTCTTATGTCAAATTCCAGCATAACATAAAATAAGTTTCAACGTAACTTATATAAATATAATTCAAAATAAAGGATAAGCATAAGTCTATAACTTTATTCAACAACGAAATTCTATTTTAATAACATCATTCATTTATGCTAAGTTTGTTAATGACTCATTTTTCTAATATTAAGAGATACATATTACAAAAGTAGAATAATAACGCGATTACGCTAAACGAAGAAAATAAATAAGAAGTAAAAATACGAGCAATTACATAAAATCACAAGAAGAAAAAGTTGAGAAATGACCAAAAAGGAAGTGAAAGAAAGATATATTTAAACAATAAGAACAATTTAAAAATAAAAAGAAAAAAGAAACTAAATAACAGAAATAAAAAATAAGTTAAAAGAAAAGAAATTAAAATAAAATAAAAATAAAAGGAAAAAAATTAAAATGTAACACTATAATTACATGATTTAGTCACACAATTCTCTTTTTATTTTACGAGCAATTACATAAAATCACAAAAAGAAAAAGTTGAGAAATGACCAAAAAGGAAGTGAAAGAAAAATATATTTAAACAATAAGAACAATTTAAAAAGAAAAAGAAAAAAGAAACTAAATAACAGAAATAAAAAAATAAGCTAAAAGAAAAGAAGTTAAAATAAAATGAAAATAAAAGGAAAAAAATTAAAAAGTAACACTATAATTACATGATTTAATCACACAATCCCCCCCCCCTCCTTCCAAAAATTAAAGAGTGTAAGTATTTCCTCCCAATTACATTCAATTCTTAACTAACCAAGTAATTAGTTGGCCAAAATAAACAGGTCAAACTAAGTAATTATGATCAATTACATTCAAATCCTATTATCATGTTATTTTTCAAACAGACCTTTAACTATTTCTCTATTTTATTCACCTCATTTGTCCCCTTTTATGTAAAAATTAATTGCTTTTGATGTATTTTTTCTTTTGTAAAAGAGAAATCTGAAGGTCTCTTTATTAAAAAAAAAAAAAGGTCCAGCAATGTACATGGCCTGGTCCAAATAGCACGATTCGACCCAAATAAAAAAAGGTAATAAAAAGAAAAAAAGAAAAAAAAACATAAATATACAATTTAAGAGTTAGAATTACAAATAACATAATTTTTAAGTTTTTAATACATAAGAGTAAATTTCTATCAAACCTTAACAAAATAGGGTAAAAGTAAAAATAAAAAAATGATAAAATAAACAAGTAACAATATTTCTAGAATATTCATTTAAAATGTTAAAAGATATCAATCCCATTAATTTCTCCTACTTCGTTGGTTTGTTCTTATTATGACGTTTCACTCCTAATCAACGTTTTCCTCCATAAATATCATATTTTTAATTCATTCTTTTGTCAAAAGAAATTATTAAAACGAAAAAAAGTCAAATATACTCCTGTACTATTAGAAATAGTTTAAATATACCCCTCGTTATACTTTGGGTTCAAATATACCCTTTCTGTTATAATTTGGGTCCAAATATACCCCCATACTATTAGAAACTAGTTTAGTGTACGTGCGTTGCACGTGTGCATCACATTAATAAATATAAAATGTATACAAATATATTGAAAATAGCAATTGACGTTAATCAAAATATAATTTTTTTTCTTTGATTTATACTCACAGGTATGTATATATATTGATAATATTATTTAAAGTCCAGAAATTTAAATCCGTGCTCAATCCAAGTTGATTTAATTTTCTTGTGCCATTGAAAATGCTTCTCAAGGCATTCATTTACTTAGAACTCAAATAAATTAATACTCAACTTTTTAAACTAATTTTAGCCTGAGAAAAAAAAAATTATAGACATGCACGAGGATAATAAGGAATGTAGAAGTAGCATATGTATTATGTATGTCGCATATTTAAGTCCAAAAATTTTGGTAACCATGCTACAATCTCTAACTCTAGTAGTAATGCTCATGTATCGGCTCTTGTGCCTGCAATTACCTAATTATATAATACTATATCCTTTATATTCAAAATGTAGCCAAGCTTCTTTCACCGATAAAATAAAAGGCTATAAACTTTCATTATGAATTAGAATGTCTAATCAATTTTTTGGGCCAAAATGCAATGATTCAAATAATCTGTACAAAATTATAAATAAGTCAATTTTAAATTATTTACTGTATATGAGATACAACAAAAAAAATTACAAAGAAAACTATCAATTAACAATTGTCTTCAAGAATACACAATAGTTAATATCAAACTTCAAAATAGACTAAAAGAAAATATACCTCGAATCACAAGCAAATTTATCTCTTCAATCATAGATGTTATCAAGATATCAATTGGTAAAAAAAAAAAAACTAAAATTAGCTTCAAGAATAGACTAAAATTTTAAAAAACTTACCGCAAATCACAAACAAATTTATACTTTCCATCCAAAAACTTCAAAAACAGACTAAGTTTTTAGAAAATATACCTTAAATCACAAGCAAATTTATCTCTTCAATCATAGATATTATCAAGATTTCAATTGGAAAAAAATAATATTATAAACTAAAATTAGCTTCAACACAAACTAAAATTTTAAAAAACTTACCTCAAATCACAAGCAAATTTATCCTTTCTATCCAAAAAGTAGCCAAGCTTCTTTCGCCAATAAAATAAAAGCTATAAAATTTCATTATTAGGAATTGGCTCCCTTTTGTTTTCTTCAGAAACTCTAACCAATTTCTTGGGACGGAATGGAATGATCCAAATAATCTATACAAAACTAAAAATAAGTCAATTTTAAATTATTTATTGTATATGAGATATAATAAACAAAAATCACAAAGATTATGAATTAGAATGCCTAACCAATTTCTTGGGCCGAAATACAATGATTCAAATAATTTATACAAATTATAAATAAGTTAATTTCAAATTATTTACTATATATGAGATACAACAAACAAAAATCACAAAGAAAACTTCTCAATTAGCAATTGTCTTCAAGAATACACGATAGTTTACTATCAAACTTCAAAAACAAACTAAAATTTTAGAAAATATACCTCAAATCACACAATCGTAGATATTATCAAGATTTCAATTGGTTAAAAAAAATCTAAACTAAACTTAGCTTCAAGAACATACTCAAATTTTAGAATATTTACCTCAAATCACAAGTAAATTTAACCTTTCTATCCAAAAAGTAGCCAAACTTCTTCCGCCAATAAAATAAAAGGCTATAAACTTTCATTATTAAGAATTGACTTCCCTTTTGTTTTCTTCAGAAACCCTAACCAATTTATTAGACAGAATGCAATGATCCAAATAATCTGTACAAAATTATAAATAAGTCAATGTTAAATTATTTATTGTATATAAGATATAATAAATAAAAATCTCAAAGATTATGAATTATGAGATACAACAAACAAAAATCACAAAGAAAACTTCTCAATTAGCAATTGTCTTCAGGAATACACGATAGTTTACTATCAAACTTCAAAAATAGACTAAAATTTTAGAAAACATACCTCAAATCACAAGTAAATTTATCTCTTCAATCATAGACATTATCAAGATTTCAATTGGTTAAAAAAAATTCTAAACTAAAATTTAAACTAAAATTAGCTTAAAAAATAGACTAAAATTTAAGAAAGCTTACCTCAAATCACAAGCAAATTTATCTTTTCTATCCAAAAGGTAGCCAAGCTTCTTTCGCCAATAAAATAAAAGGCTATAGATTTTCATTATTAGGAATTGGTTCCCTATTGTTTTCTTCAGAAACCCTAACCAATTTCTTGGGACGGAAGACAACAATTCAAATAATCTGTACAAAATTATAAATAAGTCAATTTCAAATTATTTATTGTATATGAGAAATAATAAACAAAAATCACAAAAATTATGAATTAGAATGCCTAACCCAATTTCTTGGGACAGAATGGAAGGATTCAAATAATCTGTACAAAATTATAAATAAGTCAATTTTAAATTATTTACTGTATATGAGATACAACAAACAAAAATCACAAAAAAAAATTCTCAATTAGCAATTATTCTCAAGCATACACGATAGTTTACTATCAAACTTCAAAAACAGACTAAAATTTTAGAAAACATACCTTAAATCACAAGCAAATTTATCTCTTTAATCATAGATATTATCAAGATTTCAATTAGTAAAAAAAATAATATTCTAAACTAAAATTAGCTTCAAAACAGACTATTTAGAAAACATACCTCAAATCACAAGCAAAATTGTCTCTTCAATCATATTATCAAGATTTCAATTAGTAAAAAAAATTCTAAACTAAAATTAGCTTCAATAACAGACTAAAATTTTAGAAAACTTACCTCAAATCACAAGCAAGTTTATCTCTTCAATCATAGATACCATCAAGATTTCAATTGTAAAAAAAATTAATCTAAATCTAAATTAGATTTCAATTCGTAAAAGAATTCTAAACCTTGAATTAGAATGTCTAACCCAATTTCTTGGGCTGGAACAAAAGGATTCAAATAATTTGTATAAAATTATAAATAAGTCAATTTTAAATGATTTACTGTATATGAGATACAACAAACAAAAATCACAAAGAACACTTCTCAATTAGCAATTGTTCTCAAGCATACACAATAGTTTACTATCAAACTTCAAAAATAGACTAAAATTTTAGAAAACATACCTTAAATCACAAGCAAATTTATCTCTACAATCTGAAATGGAAGGATTCAAATAATCTGTACAAAATTACAAATAAGTTAATTTCAAATTATTTACTATATATGAGATACAACAAACAAAAAACACAAAGAAAACTTCTCAATTAGCAATTGTTCTCAAGCATACACGATAGTTTACTATCAAACTTTAAAAATAGACAAATTTTTTAGAAAACATACCTTAAACTACAAGCAAATTTATCTCTTCAATCCGAAACGGAAGGATTCAAATAATCTGTACAAAATTATAAATAAGTCAATTTCAAATTATTTAATGTATATGAGATACAACAAACAAAAATCACAAAGAAAACTTCTCAATTAGAAATTGTTCTCAAGCATACACGATAGTTTACTATGAAACTTCAAAAACAGACTAAAATTTAGAAAACATACCTTAAATCACAAGAAAATTTATCTCTTCAATCATAGATATTATCAAGATTTCAATTGGTAAATAAACAATATTCTAAACTAAAATTAGCTTCAAAACTGACTATTTAGAAAACATACCTCAAATCACAAGCAAAATTATCTCTTCAATCATAGATATTATCAGGATTTCAATTGGTAAAAAAAAAATCTAAACTAAAATTAGCTTCAAGAACATACTAAAATTTTAGAAAACTTACCTCAAATCACAAGCAAATTTATCTTTTCAATCATAGATACTATCAAGTTTTCAATTGAAAAAAAATTAATCTAAACCTAAATTAGATTTCAATTCTAAAAGAATTCTAAACCTAAACCTAGTTTTTCCGTTTACGGCAATATAGGAATTGAAGAATAGTCTAAACCTAAATAAAGAGAGACAATTAATGGGAGTAGGTTAAAGGAATCCTAAATACTAAATGATTCTTACGTATGGTGGTTAAAGAAATCCTAATACTTAATATGATCCTTAAAGCTTACGTATAAAAAAAACAAATTTAATGAATTTTACAAATTTAGACTTATACTAACACTAATTTGAGAAAATAGTGAAAACTTTCCTACTTTGTATTTCTTTTTAGGTTTAGTAGTCTTTATGTTATTTTGTTAATTCTAAATATTAGAAAAATAGCAAAAAGACTATTTTGTCTAAAATGGAGTCTTTTAATGAAGGGCAAAAAGTTCAAATCACATTATAAGGTGCTTCACACTTTTAATATAACTAGTTTAGTGTACGTGCGTTGCACGTATGTATTACGTTAAGCAATATATATATATATATATATATATTATTTAAAATAATAATTAAAGTAAAAATAAATATAATATTTACTTAAATAATAAAATAAATGTTATTACATAACTTCTGTAGTAACTCGATTTACAATGCATAACATACTTGATCTGCCTTCAAACTTAAACCCAACTTAAAAGAGTTGACTATAACCCTAAATTTATAGGTTCATCATTTATAATTATAACCTTATATTTCGAACTCAACTAATAATTTTAATTAATAAATCAACTATAATACTAACGAATAAGCTAAATTTATATTTTGCAACCCCCACTCTTAACTCAGAACCCCAATGCTTAAATCATGGATCCTCCGAAACTCACACTCTGAACTCTGAACGCATAATGCCTAAATTTCAGAGCCTTCATAACTCACACTCTAAACTCAAAAATCACTACGTCTAAAATTCTGGATCCTCCAAAACCCACACTCCAAACTCATAACTCACAACGTCTAAATTCTAATACTCCAAAATCCACCACAGATTCAAAAAATAATAATTAATTTGACCTACTTTTATCTTCACTTTTCTTTTTATTACAATAAAATAAACAACACCATAATTAAAAAATTACAACAGTATTAAAAAACAATTAATAAACTAATTGAAAAAAAGAAGGTAAATTACTAACCTCAATGAACATGTGCCTCGTGGATTTTATTCTACTGGTGCTAATGAAAAAACTGCTAGGGAATTTTTGAAAAAGCCATGAGAATAATTAAAAGATTATCTTTTAATTAGTAGTAAATTTCATGAAGAAAAATAAACATGTATGGTCTTAATTTTAGTAGAAACCAAATAATTGCTTACATGCATATGTGGCGTTGGAGTTGTCTGCTTCTATTGATATTGATATGGAGTACGTATTTGTGTTTGTGTGTTTATACTTTATATATATAAAGATTCAAATTAGGGTTTTTCATTTTAGATTAAAATTTTAATTGAGTTTAAAGTCTTAAATATTATAAAATTAATTAAATAATAATTTGAAAAAAATAGTAAAAAGACGATTTTGTCTAAAGGAGATATTTTTAATGAAGGGCAAAAAGTTCAAATCACATTATAAGGTGCTTCACACTTTTAGTATAATATAGATATAAATATAGATAGATAGTTTAAATATACCCCTCCTTATACTTTTAGTCCAAATATACCCCTCCCATTAAACTTTATGTTGATTTACACTTTTTTTTACACTGACCCATTTAAACCATCTCAATTCCCTCCACTTTAAATTCTTTTCTTTTCTTTCTCTTTTTTAATAATCCGCTTTTCATTAATCCAAACTCTTTATAGTCTTTCCTCCACCTAATTTTGCATACTTCTTCATTGACATTAATGATTTATTTATCAGATATAATTTTTTTTCCTTACATTAATATATGGTAATCTTGCTTAGCTGATTATTTCAAGTATAAGTTTTAACATCTGATATTAGATGGGGCTTGTTCGGACGCCTTTTTGTCGAGATTGGCTTAGTATTCAGTGTGAACCTTTCAAGATGATGGCAGAAAGAAAATATTTTTTCTTATATATCGAAGCTTTAAAATTTTCCTGTAAAGAAGTTTATTCGTTGTGAGGCCAAGGAAAAGTTTAGATGACAGGGGTATAAATTGTGAATATGTGCATTATTTTTGAATGAAATCGAGGGAGCCGAAGATGGATTAAAGCTGAATTTGTAAGGTGAATCGCACAAATATTTTTAATTGGTTATGAGTTATTTTTATTTTGAAGCTCATCACGTGTCCGTTTGTAAAAAAAAAATAAGCGTAAATCGCCTTTATAAAAAAGGGGGGGGGGAGGAAGGGGGGAGGGTTTAATCAGCATAAAAGTATAATGAAGGGTATATTTGAACTGAAAATATAATGGGAGGGGTATATTTGGATCCAAAATATATCTGGAGGGGTATATTTGGTCTGAAAGTATAACAAGGGGTATATTTAAACTATTTCTAATAGTACAAGGGTATATTTGAACCCGAAGTATAACGAAAAGGGTATATTTGGACCCAAAGTATAAGGAAGGGTATATTTAAACAATTTCTAATAGTACAGAGGTATATTTGGCCCTTCTCCGTTATTAAAATAGAGCTTACTTGTACTTTCAAAATCAGAATGTCAAAAAGAAACAAGAATAATCCATTTTTACTATGAAAACTCGTATTGATTATGGTATAAATCTTAGTAGTTGAATTTATTAGTTAGCTGTGTTCAATGGATATAGAATATGGTTCAATTAACATTTACATACAGTTGTTAGTATGAAAATTGATAATTTTTACAAGTTCTTAACTGATTTAATATATGACATAGATATATAAATTGATATTCATGTCCTCAACAAGTTTATTATGATTGTTAATCGAGTTTAAAATTGCACCAATTTTGAAGTTTGAAATTTGTATGAAAATTGGTTATCTTCAATCTTTACACGTGTTTTAAATAATTTAGTGTATAAAATGGGTATACAAACTGATATTCATGTCCTCAACAGGTATTGTGACTGTTAATGTGGTCTGAAATTGCACTAGTTTTTGGGGTGAAAATTGATACGAAAATTGATGCTCTTAAATTTTTACATGTACCTAAATAATTTAGTGTATGCAATAGATATACAAACTGGTATTCATGTATTTCTATATCAATTTGTACACAATGTGTTTTGTGTATGAATTGTGCATAAACTAGAAGCATATTTATTTCGAGTTTAGAATTGCACCAATTTTTATAGAATAAATCTTGATAGTTGAATTTATTTCTTCAATAAAACTTATATTGAAAGAATATCCGAGTTAATATGGGTTTCTTGAGAGATTTTATTTAAGAAGGATAACTATGTGAAAAGAGAAAGAGGATATTTATCATGATCCGAGTCTATATCCTGAATATAATATGATACTTGAAACCGCAAGTGATCCCAAACTAACCCTTGCAACTTGCATAATACTAAATTATACAACAATCTAACTGACCTAAAGCTTAAACACATAAAAATGGGCAACACTGAAATTTATAATTGAGTTTTTGAAAGTAAACAATCTTAAGAAAATAACAATCTGAGAATTGCATAAGGCTGAACTATCTAACTATGTCTAAAAGCCTCTATTACTGATAACGATGAGTTGCTGGAACAAGACCCTCAGCTAACTCCAAAATAATCTGAAATGAAAGACTGAAATAATTAAGCAAATCTAAACTTCAAACGTTCCCGAATGATGAGGACTCACCATGCCGACTGAGAATCCTTAAGAGCTTACTAGCTACGAGTCTGAGAGTGGGCAACAGAATCTATATCATGAAAAAATGCAGCACGAGAAAAGTATGCGGTCAGTACTACTGTACTGAGCATGTGAGATTATGCTAATATCATCTAAAATCACAAAGTAAGCATATATCATGAAAACATAGCTGAAAATTGAACTAAGTATAAAACATTTGAGAATGCATAAGTCAAAGCTGCAAATTATAAGTTCTCTACTAAAGGGAGTATAAAAGCATGTCTAGAATGTAAAATTGTGAGATCATGATATTTAAACATAGGTAAAACTGATATTGGAGAGTTTCTTATAACCGACATAAATCACGTGAATAAACATGGTGTCCAACATCTAGCCCACGTGAAAGAGGGTTACCATATACCTTGCCATCAGTATAGAACCTAAACTAGGGTGAATCCACTAAACTTAACCTCAAAGGACTAAATATAACCTTGGAACATAGTTCTAGAATTTGGGTTATTTGAAACTCGTGTCCGCTTAGTACTGAATACTATTTTCAAAATTATATAATATTTGCTCATAGTAGATAAAATTGTCTGTCTTAAAATAAAGCATGTCACTTAGTTCAAATAATTGTTTTTACTAGATTTTGAGACTGTGAAACTAGTCATGCTAAATTTTGAGTATGTGAAGCAAAATCATAATAATTCAGGTAAAATCATTGTACATGCATATAAACTGAAATGAGATTATAAAAATCATTCTAAACTGTTAGTGATATAGTAATTTGCTAGAACTGAAAAATCCATAATTGAAAATTATTGGGCATAAACCCTAAATCTTGAAATCATGAATTCAAAACCAAACTCTGATGTTTTGGGCATAAGTGTGAAAGAAAACTCTTACTGAATACCCACA
This sequence comes from Jaltomata sinuosa, assembly GCA_003996215.1. Lineage (NCBI taxonomy): Eukaryota > Viridiplantae > Streptophyta > Magnoliopsida > Solanales > Solanaceae > Jaltomata > Jaltomata sinuosa. The sequence goes on along the minus strand of QJPP01003271.1, from coordinate 43,186 downwards.
TATCTGATCACGGGAAATTCTTGAACCAAAGATGGGAATAGAGACTTGAGAGGAGAACCTTAGACCTGGAGCTTGAGAGCGTTCTTGTTCTTGTTCTTTTCTGACTTAGGAGTGTTTAATTGTGAGAGTGAGAGATTAGTCAATTAATTTTTCTGTTAATTTCACCTAAAAGAAGTTAAAACAACGTAGGAAAAGGCCCTGAAATAAGAAAAGAACCAAACTATCCCTAACTTAACATTCAAAAATATACAAAAAAAAAGTCGTCGAATAATTCACCTCACGGGCCGTGAGGTGGTCCACAGGCCGTGACATTATCCATCATTTCTTGCTAGGGACTTTGAGGTCTCTGAACCATTTTCACGGTTAAGATTCACGGACCGTGGGTCATCTCACAAGTTGTGACCTTAACCATCGAACTGGAAGGGGACTAAGTGGACCTCTTGACCAATCTCACGGTCGGTCCCACAACTCATGGGCTCCACCACAACTTGTAGATTAATTCGTGGAGTTGATGAGGTCAGGAAGTCTCACGGCTCTCACGGCTGAGTTCACGGCTTATGAGCCCTCCCACGACTTGTGACTCTAACCGTAGAGCTTGAAAACTACAGAAAACTATCCTAAGTGCTAGTCTAAATGCCGGTTCAAAATTCAAAGTGTTATAATATCTTTTTTTCTTTTTAAAATTAAATTTTGTTAAAGAGAGAGGGAGAGATGATTGTTGAATGAGCTCCTTAATTTTAGTCCACATGAGTATATCTCCCTTAAAATATACCCAAAAATAGAATAATAACTTTAGACCTAATTTGTTATGACCTGTAATAAAAAAAATAGTTTTGTAAATGCTAAAAAGTATAATTATGATTTGTAATATTAATTTTTAAATATATATGTGGTGTGATTTTCTAAAACAAAAACAACAAATATAAAACCAATATAGACATAGACAACAAAAGCATCTGAAGCGGGGGGATGTCTCGATGTTGTAAAGCTTTTGGTCCTTCATATACTCCAGCGATTTCCAGGTAAAAGAGAATCAACTCGCCGGCCGTGTTGTTTGTGTTGACGTCGTACGTGGATCAGAGATCTCCATGTCTATTAGTCGTCGAAACTGAAAGAAACCAGGTAAGACCTTACATCCTTCTAGTGTTGAGCTTTCATTGATGTTGAAAACGTTAATTTTTAATTTCTCATGTGATTTTTGTGCTAGAATTACTTGAATGTTAGGCAGATTTCATCTTAAGACACCCAAAATCTTACCGGATGCTATGATATCAGATTGCAAATGAAGTATTCTTCAAATTTCAAGCTATATAGCAATCAAATGGTTCACAGTGGGGAAGGTATTGTTAACTTACTCAAACTTGTCTCTGAGAGGAGCTTTCAGATGTAAAAAACCCAACATAATCCTATCATATTTCCCTTCCAAAAGACTAAATTTGTGTCAAGGTTGATATTAGGGTTTTTGCCCTGATTTTCTTACCATTTTTGAGTTTTACCTTTCTCTTGAAGGAAAGTCAAAGTATTATCATAATTGGTTTTATTTTTCTTTTTAATTGGTTTTACTTTTCCTAAAAGGAAAAATAAAATCTTTCATATCTGGCTAACCTCTTTCTTGGAGGAAAGGTTTTGTACCTCTATAAATTGAAGATCATCTTTCTCATTCCACAACACAATAGCATCCACAATGTAGTCGCTGAAAGAGTCTTGTTTAGAGGGAGATTATTCTACCATAGATTTTATGCTTTTTAATTTAGTTTTTTTTTCATATGTAGGTCAATTGGAAAACCACATAATAATATTATGTTTTTTAGACTTTTAGTATATTTTTATGTGTCGCCTGATTTATCGCCTTGATGGTTTGCAATCAGTAGCTTCCGCATGATGCCTTCTCCATTTCGAAACCAACAAGTAGTATCAGAGCTTATGCTCTAACAATCCAATGTGCCCAACAATCTAATGGGTCCAACAATTCAATGAGTTCAATGAGCCGATGGTTCAGATTGAAGACATGTTAAGATCAATGTTGCAACCAACTTGGCGATAGTGAAGATTTTTTGTCAAAAAAAAGAGAGTCCAAAATACTACATGTGGAGACATTTTTCAACCATATTTTCAACAATTCTGCTGCTACATTTTTAAAAATGAAAATACTTTTAACCCTACAAAGAGCTCACTTTTAACCCTGTAAAGGGCTTATTGTTAACCCTGCAAAGGGCTCATTTTTAACTCGAAAGGGCTCCAATACTTTCAATCCGAAAAGGCTCTAATATTTTCAACCCGAAATTTTTAACCCACAAGGGCTCCACTTTTAAATATGGCAAGCAGCAGTGATGAAGATTATGTGAAGAATGAAGATCAAGCATGTGAAGAGACGGATCAACTTTTTATCAAGAAAATCAAGCCAAAAAGGGGAGATTTGTTCGGATTTTTGCCCTGAACCATTCTCTTGAAGGAAAGTCAAAGTATTACCATAATTGGTTTTACTTTTCCTAAAAGGAAAAATAAAATCTTTCATATCTGGCTAACCTCTTTCTTGGAAGAAAGGTTTTGTACCTCTATAAATTAAAGATCATCCTTCTCATTCTACAACACAATAGCATCCACAATGTAATCGCTTAAAGAGTCTTGTTTAGGAGGAGATTATTCCCCCATAGATTTTATGCTTTTTAATTTAGTTTTTTTATATGTAGGTTAATTGGCCAAACCACATAATAATATTATGCTTTTTAGACTTTTAATATATTTTTATGTGTCGTCTGATTTATCGCCTTGATGGTTTGCAATCAATAGCTTTCGCATGACGCCTTCTCGATTTCGAATCCAACAGATACCACTTCGGATAAGAAAATATTTAGAAGATATGTCAAGTCATTATGTTATGATTCTGCTTGCAATCATGAAGATTTGTGTATATTATATGACTGTATGCTTTGGTTAAGCTGATTAAATAGGCCTTCTGCTTCTTATTTTTTGACATCTCAGTCTAGGAACTTGTTGCTTATCAATCTTGAAGATATTTTTTATGAACATTTCATTTATTTTAGAGAAAATTGCTAAAAAAATCACCCCTCAATCTATTCCCATTTTATCAACTATACATTTATTCCATACGAGGTTCTATTACCCCCTCAACTTTTAAAATTTGAATTATTAGCTCCCTAAATGCTTGTATGTCAAATTGAATGTATATCACTTTTTTTGAAAGAGTGCGGACTTGTGGATATTTTCAATATAAGTTTGGGTGATATGGTTGTATATCTTCTTTTCTTTATGGAGGCTATTTGCATATGTGGATATCTGGGGTGTAACACTTGATATCTCAATGGGTTGTCTTTTTTGTGTAAATGGCTTTTCAAATACCTTGTTCAGATTGGTATTTGTAAATGGTTTTATGCTAGCTGTTTTGTTTTCTGCAGCCTTTCTTGTACCTGCAGCTGTATTTAACAAATCGTTATGGGTTTTAAGGAGTTTCCCAACGTCTCCTTTTAGCTCTGGAATTTTTAAGTCTTCCGATCGACTTAGCTCCGCATGTTTAGAGTCATGCTGCTGACTTAGCTTTATCTTTTGTAATCTCGTACCTATACTGTCCACTTTCAGGGAACGCGTAGTAAGGATTGAGAGTATATCTGGAGTATTATCCTCCGTCTGGGTAATTTTGTCTTGATAAGTAACCTGCAATTGCATTCTTGTCAGTTGAAATTACCTCAATTGTAAATGTAAAGTTTTGTATATTGAGCACAAGTCTCCTTATTTCTTTTGTAGTAACTGAATCTTGTATTTTCCTTGTAAGCCACCATTTAACTTGTGTATTATCTGTCCTTACAAGAAATTTATTATAAACTATGTATGGTTCGAAGTTTAACAAACATTTATATAATGCAAATAGTTCTTTCCTATTTATTTCCCATTTTATTTGTGGTTCTGTATATGATCCTGAGTAATATCTACAATGGTGTTCTATTTTTTCATTTTCATATTTATATTTTAATACTCCGCCGTAGCTATGATCGCTAGAGTCTGTTTTTACTATGTATGTGAATTGTTTATTTTCATCTGGAAAATATAGTTTTGGTAGCTGTTTACACATATTTTTAATTTTCTTTATATGGGTTTTATCTGTGTCATCAAAATGGTATTCTACGTCCTTTTTTAATTTTTTCTGTAATGGCTTTAAATTTTCTGCTAGCTTAGGTATATATTCTCGTACTTGGTTAACTAATCCTAAAAAGGATTGTAGTTTCTTTTTGTGTCGAGCATTTTGTCTAATTCAATTATTTTTTGTACTATATGCGTTTGCATTTTTATCCCGTTTTTATCTATTTGTATTCCTAGAAATTCTATTTGATTTTTCATTATTTCTGCTTTCTCTTTGCTTAGACTAATTCCTGAAATTTCTATAATATGTATAAATTTTTCTAATAATTTTATATGTTCTTCTTGTGTTCTAGAGTATAGTAATATATCGTCTATATAGACTATACAATTTTCTAGCTGGTTAAAGTAGTTATCCATAAAGTGTTGGTATCTACCTGGTGCATTTTTATATCCAAACGGTAATACGTTCCATTCGTAGAATCCTTGTGGTACTGTAAAAACTGTTAATTTTTTAGATTCATCTTCTAGTTTTAGGTGGTAAAATCCTGATTTACAGTCAAATTTACTAAAATAGTTATATCCTTGTATTTGTCTTATTTTTAATATTTTATTTGGTATTGGGTAGTTATACGTTTTGGTTTTTGCATTTAAATTTCTATAGTCTATGACCATCCTAGTTTTTCCTCTTTTTTGTTCACTATGTTTATTTACTATGAATGTTGGGCTAGAATGTTTGCTATTACTTTCTTGTATATAGGTTTTTTCTAGTAGTTCATTAATATGCATTTTAAATTCTTCTAAATCATTGAAATTATATCTTAAAGGTTTTTGGGTTATAATACTATTTTCCTCTATTAGTTCTATTTTAACTTTTGTTTTGTGGTTTTCCCATCCTTTTAATGGTTCTTCACTATACAGTGTTTCTAATTTATCTTGTATTGTTTTTATTTTGTTTATTGAGAATATGATTAATTCTATTTTATGATCTAACTGATTTATGTTTTCTAATTTTTGGTTTATTTTTTCACTTCCTTTTATCCATTCTGTTGTCTTCCTATTTTTGTTACTAACTCTTTTTGCTCCTACTTTGTTGTTACATGGTGTTGTGAACCACCAATGTATTTTTGTTATTGTGTGTGGATATAGGTTTTCTAAAAAAAGCATTCCTAATAACATATCTTTTGTTGTTAGTTAGTAATTATATACTTCTTCTATTTTTAGTATTTTATCCCATATTTGTATTTTTATATTTTTTGCTGTTATTTTATGTTTAGTAGTTAATACATACAAGTTTTTACATCTTGCTTTAAATATTTTACTGCCTGGGGCTAGTTCTATTCCTGACATTTTCCAATATAACACTAAAGATTTATCTATATTTTTATCTGATACTGCTACTGAATAGTTAGCACTTATTATAAATTTAAACTTTTGGTATATTAAATTTCCTTTAACTGCACTTATTATGCTTTTTTCTATAGGTTCTATTATTCTATCGTCTGCTAAATATATTTCTATTGGTGTATCTATTCCTTCTTTAAAACAAGCTTTTATTAATATTTCTGTTCCACCTAGATGTACGTATTTTATTGGATCTCTTACTTTTAGATTTTGTATTTCTTTATTTATGATCCTCCTGCTTATCAAGGGGATTTTAGCTTTTTCTTGTATATATTTGCAATCTATTACATGTTCTTTCTGGTTTACTACGTAGTATTCTTCTTTCTGTCTTTTGAATAAATTTCTTATAATTGGTATACTAAATATTTTTTCTACACTTAAGTCTAATTCTTTTCCTTTTATTTGATCAAATATGTTATAATCAAATATTATCTTTTGATCCGTAGATTCTTCATCTAGATATTCTTCTTTGTTTATTATTTGTATCTCTTTTTCAGTCATTTCCTAATTCACTTTCTTCTTCTTCTTCTTCTTCTTCTTCTGATATTTCATATATACTATCATCGCTATCTAGTTCATAGTCTATGTATTCTATTTGTGTATATTTTTCATTTTCTTCGAATATTATTTCTGATATTTGTTTTCTTTGTGGGTTTCTTGGTAATTTACAATTTTTAGCTATATGTCCTAGTTTTCCGCAGTTATAGCACGTACATTCTGTTAGCTTTCGCTTTGGTCTATATGGTCTTTTTGTTTTATAGTTTTTTACATAATATTTTCTCTTTGGGTTTATATATCTATATTTAGATTTATATTTTTTATATCTCTTATTTCTAGAGTATGGATTTTTATAATAATTAATTTCATCTTTACACCCGAATTTAGGTGCTACTTTATTGTTGCAACATACTAGATTTTTTATTAGAGTTTTCTCTACTTGTAGTTTTTCTCTATATTCTTCACAAGTATTAGTATACCAGTGATGTAAATATTTTATTCTAGCTCCTAATGTATCTGTCAGTCCTGCTTCTTTCCAATTTTTTATTATTCTTGAACTAAATGGTTCAGGTAATTTTGTAAAATTTAACTGTCTGATTTCTCTACTTTCTTATGTATTATATGATCCTTTATAATAATATTCTTTAAATACACATGTATACTCGTCTATATAACACATGTTGCATATTTCTAATTTTATCATTAAATATGACTTTTTCTTTATTTTGTTCTTCATATTCTGTCATCATACTGCTGAATTCATTTCTTATTGTTGTTTCATATTTTTGTAGTATCTCTATCGATGTTGTTGCTGTATCGCCGTTCATGTTCTTATTATTTCTTAACGTCTTTATACTTTCTTCTGTTAAATTTAATAACCATAGTTTTACTGTTCCTATTAATGTTCTTTCTATGTATCCTGGTGCTTCTGTCATTTGTATTTTGTTGTCTATTAATTGTTTTGCTATATATCCCATCCATAATTGGATAACTTTATTTGTGTCTGTCACACAATCTAGATCTAAGAAGTTATATTGTTCTATTGATGGAGTTGGTGTTCATTTTTCATTATATCGTTTTTTCCATATCGTTTCTTGTCTATCTGAGTTTTCATAACTTTTTGTATAGTATTTTGGACCTGGTCTAGGGTCTCTTTTTCTTGGTGTACTAGGTTTTTCTTCTATTTTACTCATGTTTATTTCTATGTTTTCATCATTTTCTATATCTTTTAATAATTCAGTGTATGTTTCACTTGCTTCTGAATTTTGTTCTTCATTAGTTTCATTTATTTCTTCTATTCTTAATTCTGGTAAATTATGTCCTTCGTTATCTTCTTTTAGTTGTAATTTTTCTTTAAATGATCTTATTTCATTTTGTAATTTTTCTTGTTGTTCTTTTTCTTCTTTTTCTTTTTGTCTATTCTCGTATATTTCTTTTAACATTGCTAGTTCCTTTTCCAATTCTAATATTTTTGTATTTTTAATATTTTCTATTTTCTGTACTTCTATTTTTGCTTCTTGTTTTATTTTATTTATTTCATTCTTTCTGTCTATCTCTTCGTTTTCTTTCATTACTCTTATCATAGCCGCTAAGCTATCTTCTAATTTAGCTGATTCTCTTTCTAGCATTAGGTTTAGAGTTTCTCCTATTTTCTTATATCTTCTTCCTAGATTAGAAAGTACTATTTTTATTTTTATTCCTTCTAGATTTTCGAAGGTTTTTTCTTCTATCACATATTCCTCCTTATTCATTTATAATTTGTGTTGTAATTTATATGTTAATTTTTGTAGTTCTATGTATAGATAGAATATTTTCTTTCTTTGTGCCAATATAGATTTATGGCATACTCCTGCAAATATATTTTCACTAAGTCTTTGTTCTCTATGTGTAATTTCTCGTCTTTTTTGTTCAATTATTTCTGTTAGTTCTTCCTCGTACTTATTCATTAAATGCCTTATTATAATATTCCTTTTTTAAAGGAATCAATCTTTGTATTTCTTTTACACTTTCCATAATATACTCAAGATATTCCATATCTTGGGTTCTTTGGTATTCTTCTATATTATTCTTTATTAAGTTATTTAATAAATTTATATCTTCTACAGTTTTTTTCCAATAACTTAAATATTCGTAATTAATCATTAGTCTGAATATACTATTTCTAGATCTGAATATATTTTCCAATCGTTATCTATATTTAAATTGTCTAGATCTATCTCATACCATTGCTGTTCTAATAATTCATCTATTTTATCAAATATCTTTTCCCATATAATTCTTTTTAATTCTACTATCCTTATGTCTTTTAGTGCATATAAAACTAATATTTTATAATTATTTATCATTTCATTATGTAAACTTGTCATTTTATGATGCTTTTTGTCAATTATTCCCTCTAATCATATTTTATGATAGGATACCTTTTATATAGGCTTACTATAAACTGGATTATTCTTAGATCATGTTTATTCGTCACTACTAGCATTGTACTCGGCATGATACTCTTCTTCTTTAAACAGTATTTCTCATACTTTTGGTACTCCCTAACACGGCTTCTTGCCTCAACGGTTTCCCTCTCATGATAGTACTGTTCTTAGAAGTTTTCTCTCCTTTCCCATTTGCTAGCAAACTATGTAACATGCTATGAATAATTCCAATATATAGTAACTAATATAAAATTTATTCTACCATAATCATGATTATCAGGAATATGTGAGTTTAGCTATGCATATTTATATGACAGTATATAACAATATAAATATATCGGTATACCTGTACGGTAGTTTTCTCATCGAAGTTAGCTTTTTCCATGATGATTATATCTTTCTATCTGGCTCTGATACCAATGTTGTACCAATGTTGGATATGCGGAATTTTAAAGAAAGATGAGAGAGAGAAGGATGAGTAAGTGATGATTTTTATTTATGTCTCCAGGCTCCTTTTATAGAAGTCGGATATTACATAGTATTGGCCTTTGCTATTCATAGACGACCTTTACTGTTCATGAATAGTTAGTGGCCTTTACTATTCATGAACGACCTTTACTGTTCATGAATATGACTCTTATCTTACTTTACTCTTATCTGTTTTTATCAATATTAAACTTTATTTTTAATATTCTTTTCATAAACATGTGTATTTAAATAAATTTTATTTTTATTCCTTATTTGTTCCTATCTCATTTCTAATTTCTGCTTTTCTTCATAGCAACATAGTAGAGGCATCCTTTGCAGCTACAAAATCTCACCACCACTCGCCATCTCAAAATCGTTGTCACCGCTACTTCAATCAACAAAGCCAACATTTTCATCGCCACCATAAACCATAAATAGCAATTTCAAGCCACTCTTCACACCTAAAAATCCTCAAGTAGATTACTTTACATCCAATTTTATAGTCAACAGTTACCCACTGAAACATCATTATTGAAACATCATTTTGAAGCTATTGTAACAAGCTTTTTCAATTAACTAAATTTACTCAAACAACTTAATAAGGATGGAGATCTAAAAATACCTTCATCAAAATAGACTTTGACCAGTAAATTTTTTTTTTTAGATTAATCTTTGCAGAATATTTATCGATAAATCCATTAAATTAACATCGAATCCTACCATATTTATACACTTATTCTTCTTGCATAACCATAGATTTAATAATAATTTAATATTTAGTGAATGTTTTTTTTTGAAATTCTGATATCTAGATAAATTGTGGGATTGAAGAAAAGAAGAGGAAAAGAAAGAAAAGAAAAAGAAAAAGAATATGTGGGCACATTCCGAAGGAAAGAAGAGGAAGAGAAAGGACATAAAAGAAAAAGAAAGAAAAAAAATAAAATAATAAATCAAAAATAGGAAAGAATAAAAAAAATTGAAAACAAGTTTTTAATAAAATTTATACATGTCAAATGCATGAGTTTCACCGGTCAACATAGATATGATTGTGACTTTTTATGGAGGTAACAATTTCGATCTTTTAGTATTTTTCTCTTTATATTAATAGAGAACGTGCTTATCAACATCTCTTACAAAATACACTAATTGTTTATTTTTAATTTTAACATTTTTATCCAAATAAATAATACCTTATCTATAAAATTAATTTTAACACCTAAAAATATTTTTTCAATATTTAATGCTTATCAGTTATTTTTAGTTATCTAACCCAAATAGACTCTAAATCATGTCATTTCCCTCCGATGTTTAGCGAAGAGAAGTTCAACAAAAAAAGAAGGAAAATAATGCAACTGGACACATTATACTATCATAGTTTTAAACAACTAAGGACATATAAGATATAATTGTGTAATTACTGGGCTACACCATTATTAGGATAATAATTATACAATTAAATGATTACATATCATAGTAATTATACTGACATATTCGTTTGTATAATGTAATTATAATGTAATTTTTATTAACACTAGTGAATCTATTCGCACTTCGCGCGGTTTCAAAAAACTTTATTAAATATACGAAATAATCTTCTTTCGAATGATTAAATATTGAAAATATATCTAACATTCTTTTTGGTCTCCAAATTAAAATAGATTAAATTTGAAGTTTTAATCCATGTTATTGTTGATATTTTTGTTTTATTTTCCTCTATTTTTCATCACTTAAGAGATTTTAGTCTAGTATAGGCACTTGATTTTTTAATCTATATAAGTGAAATCTATTTATTTGCTTATATCTTATTATACTCAAATTCAATTTTAAGTTAGATTTCCTAATAAACTCTTAACATATGCATATAAATAAGTAATATTTGGACATGATATAATTGGAAATTTGAAATAAAAGAATATAATATTTCAATTCGAAAATGAAAAACAAAAAAAGGTATTTGAAAATTTTCGTATCTAACTTCTTTTTTCTATAAGCCTGAAGAGAATAATAAATACTAATAACAAAGTAAAATGAAAAGTGAAAAAAGTAATACTCGAATCATATAAATAAGTATTGGGACATGATATAGTTGGAAATTTGAAAAAAAAGAAGAAGATAATATTAGATTTTGGCCTTTAATAGCTTAAAAGAAAAACATAAATGACAAGATAAATATGCATTCATGTGTTAAGTAAGAATTTGTTTCACATAAATTACTGATCTCTTCCGCATAGAGGAAAATCTATTCCCTTGTCTTTCACATGGAGGAAAGTCTATGTTTCCCTTTGTTCAAATGAATAAACTCAAAAAATCAAATTACATGTATTTTTGCCTTCAAGTTTCCTCTGTTTTCTTATCGCCTTGTGTAGCCAATCACCCTTATACTCTGAAATAATTTTCTTCATCCTCGAAATCATAAAAAAAATTGAGAAAATTAGGCAGGAGAGAAGGAGGAGGAGGGTGGATGTTCGGCTGAGAATTAAATGGGGTAGTTTGACTATGGACAGCGCCTTGGAGATAGGGGAGAAGTTGATGACTTCGAGGGCTTGGGAGAGCGGAGGTAACGCGGATAGTATGTGGGAGAGGACTTCCAGGTGCATCAGGGAGACTACTAGTGAGGTGTTAGGTGTTTCGAGAGGCCGCTCTGACGAGCATCGTGGGGACTGGTGGTGGAATGAGGAAGTGAAGGGGAAGGTGGAGGCGAAGAAGGGGGATTACGTGAAGTTGGTTGAAAGTAAGGACGAGGAGGAGAGGCGCAAGAATAGAGAGGAGTATAAGGTTGCTAAGAGAGAGGCTAAGTTGGCTGTCACGACGGCTAAGACAACAACTTTTGAGAACTTATATATAGCTTTAGAAGGTAAGGGGGGAGATAGAAAGTTGTATAGGCTTACCAAGGTTAGGGAGAGGAGGGTTCGAGACCTTGATCAAGTTAAGTGCATCAAGGATGAGGATGATAAAGTTTTGGTAGAGGAGGGCCTCATTAGAAAGAGATGGCAGACTTACTTTCGTAAACTCTTGAACGATGAAGGCGATAAGAGCATTGTATTGGGGGACCTGGAGCACTCGGTGGGGGCATTGTGACTATGGCTATTGTAGGAGTTTTAAGGTGAAAGAGGTTATAGGTGTTATTCGTAGGATGCATAGGGGTAAAACGAATGGGCCAGATGAGATTCCAGAGGATATTTGGAAGTGTACTGGCGGGGCGGGGATGAATGGCTAACTAGGTTGTTTAATGTCATTTTTCAGGACGGTAAAGATGCCTGGGTCTTGGAGATACAGTACGATGATTCCATTGTACAAAAATAAGGGTGACATCAAGAATTGCAACAACTATAGGAGTATCAAGTTATTTAGTCACACAATGAAGGTTTGGGAGAGGGTTGTAGAGTCGAGGTTAAGGAGAATTGTGACTATTTCTAAGAATCAGTTTGGATTCATGCCAGGACGATCGACTACAGAGCCTATTCATCTCGTGAGAAGATTGGTAGAGCAGTACAGGGATAGGAAGAAGGATTTGCATATTGTGTTTATTGATCTACAAAAAGCGTATGACAAATTTCCCAGGGAGGTTCTTGGGAGATGCTTGGAGGCTAGGGGTGTACCCGTGGCGTACACTAGGTTGGTCAAAGACATGTACGATGGGGCTCAGACTCGTTTTAGAACGGCGGGGGGAGATTCCGAGAAATTCCCCGTAGTGATGGGATTGCACCAAGGATCGTCCCTTAGTCCTTTTTTATTTGCCCTTGTGATGGATGTGTTGATGCATTAAATTCAAGGGGAGGTGCCCTGCTGTATGTTATTTGCTGACGACGTCGTTATGATTGAGGAGACCCGCTGAGGAGTTAATGATAAGTTGGAGGTTTGGAGACAGACCTTGGAGTCTAAAGGGTTTAGGTTGAGTAAGACCAAGACGGAATATGTGGAGTGCAAGTTCAGTGAGGTGACACCCGAGACCGATGTTGAAGTGAGGCTTGACTCGCATGCCATTCAAAAGGGAAGTAGCTTCAAGTACCTAGGTTCTATTATCCAGAGTGATGGTGAGATTGACGAGGATGTGACCCATCATATTGGTGCAGGGTGGATGAAATGGCGACTGGCATGCGGGGTCTTGTGTGAAAAGAAGGTGCCTCTTAAACTGAAAGGCAAGTTCTACAGAGTAGCAGTTAGACCGGGTATGTTGTATGGGGTAGAGTGTTGACCGGTCAAGAATTCACATGTTCAGAAGATGAAGGTGGCTGATGTGAGGATATTGCGTTGGATGTGTGGGCTTACAATGAGTGATAGGATTAGGAATTTGTATATTCGAAATGAGGTGGGAGTGTCTTCGGTGGAAGACAAGTGCGGGAAGTAAGTTTGAGATGGTCCGGGCATGTTATGAGGAGATACGAGGAGGCCCCTGTGCGGTGGTGTGAGAGGCTAGCTATGGATGGTTTTAAGAGAGGTTGAGGTAGACCTAAAAAATATTGGAGAGAGGTGATTAGGCAGGATTTGGCGCAGTTGCAGCTTACCAAGGACATGACCTTAGATAGGAAGGTGTGGAGGGCGCAGATTAGGGTAGAAGGTTAGTAAGTAGGTTGGCTTCAAAGTAGGGAGGAGTGCAGTGTCTTATGACCCATTTTGGTAGGGACATTGTAGTTTTGTTTCACCGGCTTCAGATATTTTGCTAGTGCTTCGTGTAGTTAGACTATAGTATTACTTTGATGTTATTGTTTTGTGATTATATGTTGCTTTGTTTATTTGGATATATATCTTGAATTTTGTGAGCCGAGGGTCTATCGAAAACAACCTCTTTACTTCACCTTTGGGGTAAAGGTATGATCTGCGTACATTTTACCCTCCCCAGACCCCACTTTGTGGGAATCTACTGGGTATGTTGTTGTTGTTTTTATATATATATATATATATATATATATATATATATATATATATATATATAAAATGTGTATTTTCAATTTTAATTATAGCAGATAAAGGTTTGTAACTAATATGAAATGATAATGTTTGACACATTTAAAATTGGAGAAATAGGGAAAGTCTAAAAAAATTACCTTAGTAGTATAATCTACCCAGAAAGATGAGAAGGTATTAAAAAACATTTTTAGCTGGTTAGATGGCAAATAAAATACGCATAAACTTGTACATTGATTAGATATGAATAAGGAATGTTTGGGGGTTATGGTTATAATTAAATACCAATTAAAGATAGAAGTTATGAAATTAAGCAGGTGTGTGTTATTATTATAAATAAAAATAAAAAATAAAGTCAAAAAAAGATAAATTGAATCTTTGACCAAAAAGAGGTGTCAAATCACTTTTTCTACGACCAAATTTTATTAATATATATAGATTTAATCCTAGCAAAATAGACGGAACATCCTAACAAATCAAAAAAATTCAATATGTGTTCATGATGTCTTCTGTCAGCTATTTGCTAATATTGTCCTTACATACCTTCACAAGAATGATAATTTTTTCTATCAAAACAAATCAATTGTACTACTTACATCTTTTAAATGATAAAATGTCGTTGCCAGAAATAAGTACTGGACGATGAATGCAAATAGCACCAACCTGTCAAACGACGACAATCGGCGCAAAGTGAAAAAAATGACATCATCTCTAACATTCATCCGGAAGAGAGAGGAATCTTCAAAGCAAATATAAAATTTCACAGTAGTACTCCCCAAATTTGATGCCACAACAACCTATTCAACAGAAGTAAGGAAAAATTTATCACCGAATATAATAGATAAAATACATATAAAATTAAGACGTTCAAATGAAACAACACAGATAACTTGTAGCCAAAAATCATTGATGAATGTTTTTTGGTTTGGGGGTTCTATTATGTACTGGATGGTGAGTAACTGAAAGCTTATCATGTGTGGAAGAATTTAATGGGATATAAAAGGTAATGTAGAGAATTAAAGATGGGAGGCTAACTAAGAGGAGTAATTATGGAAGAGGAATGGTGTAACGACCGGTTCCGTCGTTATGGGTAAACCATTCATGTAAATTTTTAGAGTTAGAAAACTCCGGGTTTGGGAGTTTGAAATTCTGGGCTAGGCTAGTCTCGGCCGGTTTTGGAGCGAGGTATGGTCTAGGACAATTTGAGTAAGGATTGGGTTAGCTGTCTTGATTTGAGCAAGTTTTCTTTTAGCTAAGACATAAAGGAGTTCGGGGGACTTTTTGGAATCGAATTCGGATAAGTAGAACTCCCGGAATCGAGGTTGACGTGAAGGAGTTGTTCTGAGATGTCGGAGAAATAAGTGTGTTGTAAAATGGACTAGTTTTGGAGATTTTACGACATTCTGTCTCGTGTCAACCGCTATGGCGGTTGACACTCTGCCATAGCGACCTTCACTATAGCAGAGAAATTACCTCTACAGCGAAAGTCAACGTCGGTCAGCCTCCGCCATAGCGGATGACTCCGCTACGGCGGTATCGCTATAGCAGAGCGGATCGCTATAGCTTAATGTGATCGAATTTAATGCAGAAACTTCTCCACAATAGTTCAGTTTTTCTTGCAACATTTTGGGAGAAGAAGGGGGCGATTTTGGGCGATTTCTACCAGTTTTCCACAATTTTTTGTCCTAAAGGTAAGGATTCTACTCCCCAAACTCCGTGATATCTTTCCTATGCTATAGACTCGCTAGGGGTGGACTTGGAAAAAAGTTTGGAATGACCTAGGAATGGTAGAATCCGGGAAAAAAGGGGATTCTAGAGTGCTAGAGTTCTTGGGTCTTGATTCTTGATAATGGGTAATGATCTTTTAGCCATAATTCTCTAAGGGAATTCGTAAAAATGATGAATTTAGGTGAATTAATGGTGGGAAAGCCCGAGAATGGGTGGAATGATCATAGTTGGC
This sequence comes from Jaltomata sinuosa, assembly GCA_003996215.1. Lineage (NCBI taxonomy): Eukaryota > Viridiplantae > Streptophyta > Magnoliopsida > Solanales > Solanaceae > Jaltomata > Jaltomata sinuosa. The sequence continues at coordinate 27,433 of QJPP01003271.1, read as the reverse complement.
CTGGGGTTTAGGATTTTTCATAATCCGGGTAATTTGTAGGCCATAAGTATTGATTTTTGGTTACTGTGTATTTGTTTCTAGACTAAGAACAAGCAAGGGATCCTGAAAAAGGGAAGGCTCCGGCACTGTAGAGCTTGCTTACTCGAGGTAGGTGATGGTTATTGATTCTTGTATACCTTGTATGTTCGTGTACTCTTATCTAAGTAATTGTATGACATTTGCATTGCTTAGGGAATGATTTAGAAATGCCCAAAAGTCCTGTTTTTCAGTCTTGTGAAATGAACTAAGTGTTGTTGCTTGTTGGTTTACAAGTGTTGATTGTTCATTGTTTGTGAGTGTGGATTTATGTGACATTCGGTTGGCTCGGGTACCACGCCTGGTATGGGAAATACTAACGGTTGGCTCGGGTACCATGCCTGGTACAAGATATACTAACGGTTGGCTCGGGTACCACGCCTGGTACGGGATAACACTAACGGTTGGCTCGGGTACCACACTTGGTACAGGTTTACCTTATTGTATTATTGCATCTTTATTAATGGTTTCCTGAGTGGACCGGGTTGTGATTATGAATTGTGGTTGTCTATTTTGGTCCTTGAGAGGCCGGGTTGTTGAATTGTGTTATGAGTTTTGATCTTGGTGTAGATCGGATTTTATATCTAACACTTAGGTTTTGTCTAGAGGGGATCTAGGGTGGGTCCGAGATTGTACGAGGTATAATTGTTATTGTTGTGGATGGTTGATCATAACTGTGAAGTGGTTTACATATGGGACAAGTTAGGTGGAGACTTGTTGTGTAGGAATACCTGTTGACTTGCCTATATGTTTTCTGTACTCTTACTTGATTTCTGTACTACTCATACACTGTTTATTTGGAACTGGCTGATGATCCTACCAATACACAGTGGTTGTGTACTGATACTACACTTGCTTGTCTTTTGTGAGTATAAGAAATCTTTCGGCGGTTGACGCACGACCTCACTTGTAGGCCTGACACTTCAAGATATCAAGGGTGAGCTGTTCGACCAAGCTGCCTTGATTTCCATCTATTTGAGTTTTTGCCCATTTGTTTCGGACTTAGACTATTTCTATTTTTGGGGTTGCATCCCCGTACTCTAGTATTAGTAGATGTTTTTGGTACGATGACTTTCAGATTCTAGGGTGGGATTTCTGCATGTTATATTTATTTCTATAGAGTTGATTTTAGTATGATTGATTGCTAGTTTACATTTTTGCACACTTGTTTTAAGCTGTTAGGCTATACTAAGAGTGGGACTCTATTGGTTCGCTCATCCGGGGGTTGGGTGGGTGCCACTCACGATGGTCTAGGTCGTGAAAAAGATGGTATCATAGACCTAGGTTCATTGATCTCGTCGTACCAAAACATGTCTAGTAGAGTCTTGCAGAATGGTGCAGAGACGTCTGTACTTTTCTCTGAGAGTCTATAGGAATTTGGGAAATATTCTCTTCTTTCTTCCATCGTGCTATAACTTGATTCCAATTGGTATCTGGTTATATAAATTGGTATCTGACTCTTTCACTCTTCTGTCCGCATATGGTTAACACAAGAAACAATGGAACTAGACTAGCGGTCCCAACAGTGGGCCCGGCTGTCCGTGGTAGAGGTAGGGGAAGGGGCAGAGGATGAGGTAGAGCCACACCCGCCAGGGGTGGGGCTCAAGTGGCTGCAGGAGCGTGAAAGGCAACCCCTCCCCTACCCCAAGATCAGGTTGTCAAAGATGTGGAAGTTGTTATGGAATATGGTGGGGCACAGGCTGAGGCAGAGGCGTCACCGGATGAAGGTGCATGCCTTCCCTCTATGACGCCCGAAGCATTTCAGCAGGCTTGGAACTTCTTGAGTGGTTTGGTTAGTGCTGGATCCATACCTGCGGACATTGCAAATCAGGCTCTGGGCACTCAGCCAGCAGACCCTACGGCTCCAAGGATGGGTACGGCTTTAGGTACAGATGACTTCTTCAGGCCAATGTTAGGCCCAGTGATGACAGGAAATGAACATAAGATGCTGACCAAGTTTCTCAAGATGAAACCTCCTATGTTTCATGGTACTGATAGGGAAGATGCTAATGAGTTCATACTGGATTTTTATGAGAGGTTGCACAAGCTGGGCTTTGTGCAATAGTACGGGGATGAGTTCATCACATTTCAACTGCAGGGTGATGCCAAGTAGTAGTGGAGATATCATATAGAGTGTCGGTCGTCTATTTTGCCCCCACTGACTTGGGAGCAGTTTCACGCTCTTTTCTTAGAGAAGTACGTGCCCCATAATTTGAGGAACCGGAAAAAGGATGAATTCTTGAATTTGGAGCAGGGTAGCATGTCAATCTCTGCTTATGAGGCAAAATTTCAAGCCTTGTCTCGTTTTGCTACCCAGTTGTTGGGTTTTGAGGAGGAGCGGGTTCGGTCGTTTGTCAAGGGTTTGAATACTGAACTTCAGGTATTGTCTGTGCACATGACTTCTTCAGGGAAAGGCTTTAATGAAGTGGAAGATTATGTGAAGAAACTTGAGTGAGTCAGGCAGGCGGGGAAGGCTAAGGTGTTAGCCAAGAAGCCCCCGAATGAGGGAAATTACGGTGGTTCATACTCCAGGGGTCAGAATCAGCAGGTATACTCAGCCCGTCCTATTCAGTCAGCTCTGCCAACTGCTACAGGTGGTCGTCCGGGAGCTAATCAGTAGTTTTCAGCTCATAAGGGCAAGAGAGCTTCTTATTCATCTGCTAGCAGGACATCACTTGATTGTAGTTGTTTTCATTGTGGTGATCTGGGCCACTTTAAGAGGGAGTGCCCTCACAGGAAGACCGGTAACCAGGTTTAGCAGCAGCCTAAAGCTGTGGTCCCGACAGGTAGACGTGGTCATGCTAGAGGTCATCCACAGGGTGGCCGAGGTAACTTTCAGGGAGGTCGGGGAGACAGAGGGAACGACAGTGCGGGAAAGGGTGAGGCGCAGCCGGCCAGGGAGGTTGCCCGGATTGATGACCGGGATCACTGTTACGCATTTCCAGGGAGGACCGAGGCCGAGGCATCTAATGCGGTGATCACAGGTACCAGTATTGTCTGTGATAAAATAGCTTCGGTATTATTTGACCCAGGTTCTACATATTCTTATGTGTCTGTGAGTTTTGCATTGGGTCTAGACTATATGTGATATCCTTGATTCCCCTATCCATGTTTCTACCCCGGTTGGGGAGTCGGTGATTGTGACTCATGTTTATCATAATTGTTTGGTTGTATTTCTGGGGTTGCAAACTTGGGTAGATTTAGTAATTCTAGATATGGTTGACTTTGACATTATTTTGGGCATGACCTGGTTATCCCCTTATCATGCTGTGTTGAATTGTAAGACCAAGACTGTGGTTCTAGAGATTTTGAGTAAGGATAAGCTAGTGTGGGAAGGTGTGTACATGTCTAAGCCGACCAAAATTATATCATTCATCCGAGCTAGGAAGCTAGTGGGGAGAGGGTGTTTAGCCTTTTTGGCTCATCTCCGAGATGATAGTGTGGAGTCCCCATCTATTGAGTCAGTTCTAGTGGTTTCAGAGTTTCGAGAGGTGTTTCCAGCGAATTTGCCTGGTATACCTCCGGACAGGGATATTGACTTTTGCATAGACTTGGAGTCCGGCACTCGTACCATTTACATTCCTCCGTACCGTATGGCTCCAGCAGAGTTGAGGGAACATAAGACTCAGCTTCAGGAACTCCTAGAAAAGGGATTTATCCTTCCCAGTACTTCACCTTGGGGTGCTTCGGTATTGTTTGTAAAGAAGAAGGATGGTAGTATGCGGATGTGCATAGATTACAGGCAGTTGAACAAGGTTACCATCCGGAATAAGTACCCTCTATCCCATATTGATGATCTGTTTGACACGTTACAAGACACGTCGGTGTTTTCAAAAATTGACTTGAGGTCAGGGTATCACCAGTTGAAAATTAGGCCCGAGGATGTTCTTAAGACTACTTTTTAGACTCGGTATGGGCATTACGAGTTCTTAGTGATGTCGTTTGGGTTGACCAATGTACCGGCAGCATTCATGAGTCTAATGAATGGGGTGTTTAAATATTACTTGGATTCGTTCGTCATTATTTTCATTGATGACATTTTGATCTACTCCAAGAGTAGGGAGCAACATGCTAAACATCTCCGTATAGTGTTGGACATTTTGAGACATCAAAAGCTCTATGCGAAGTTTTCCAAGTGCAAATTCTAGTTGACTTCAGTTGCGTTCTTGGGGAATGTAGTGTCAGAACAGGGGGTGATGGTAGATCCCCAAAAGATAGAGGCAGTCAAGAGTTGGGCACGACCTAGCTCTGTGACTGAGGTGAGGAGTTTTGTTGGGCTCGCAGGTTATTACTGGAGGTTTGTTAAGGATTTTGCATCCATTGCTACTCACTGGACAAGGCTGACACAGAAAGATGTACCATTTGTGTGGTCTAACAAGTGCGAGGAGAGCTTCCAAAAGCTTAAGACACTTCTGACCATGACTCCTATTTTGTCCTTGCCGGTTGAAGGTAAAGACTTTATTGTTTACTGAGATGCTTCACATTCTGGTTTGGATGCTGTGTTGATGCAGGATAGGAATTTCATTGCCTATACTTCTAGGCAGTTGAAGGTGCATGAGAGAAACTATCCGACTCATGATTTAGAGTTGACAGCGATGGTCTTTGCACTCAAGATTTGGAGACACTATCTTTATGGTGTCAAGTGTAAGGTGTTCACTGATCATCGCAGCCTGCAACATGTTTTCATTTAGAAGGACTTGAATCTCAGGCAGAAAAGATGGATGGAGTTGTTGAAGGACTACGATCTGACTATTAAGTACCATCCGGATAAGGCTAATGTGGTGGCATACACATTGAACCGGAAAACAGTTAGCATGGGAAGTTTGGCTTGTTTAGGGGTGTCCAAACGACTACTAGCAAGAGAAATTCAAGCATTGGAGTCCAAGTTCACGCACTTGGGTATTTCTGAACAAGGTGGGATTTTGTCTAGTATTGAGGTCAAATCTACATTCATAGAGGAGATAAAGGCCAAACAGTTTCAGGATTCACATTTGAGCATGCTTCGGAGCAAGGCAATATTCAGAGAGTCTAGGGATGCTACGTTGGTCTCTGGTGGTGTGTTAAACTTTAGAGGAAGGATATGTGTTCCTCGAGTTGATGACATTATTCAGAAAGTGTTGGCAGAGGCTCATGGTTTCACGGTATTCAATTCATCCGGGTGTAATCAAGATGTACATGAATTTGAGGCAACTTTAGTGGTGGCCTGGGATGAAAAGGGACATAGGTGATTTTGTGTCCAAGTGTCATAATTGACAGTAGGTAAAGTATGAGCACCAAAGACCTGCATGACTACTTCAGAGGATGCCTATTCCAGAGTGGAAGTGGGAGAGAATAGCCATGGATTTTGTGGTGGGTCTCCCCAAGACCTTGGGGAAGTATGACTCTATTTGGGTCATTGTTGACAGGCTGACCAAGTCAGATCACTTTATCCCGGTCAGGGTGGATTACAATTCACAACAATTGGCTAAGATCTACGTGAAGGAGACTGTGAGATTGCATGGAGTGCCACTGTCCATCATTTCAGACAGGGGTACGCAGTTTACTTCCAAGTTTTGGGGAAAGTTGCATGAGGAGTTAGGCACTCAACTCAACTATAGTACAACCTTCCATCCTCAGACTGATGGTCAGCCAGAGAGGACGATTCAGGTATTGGAGGACATGCTGAGAGCATGTGTGATTGACTTCAGGGGTCATTGGTACCAGTTTCTACCATTGTGTGAGTTATCATACAACAATAGCCACCACTGCAGTATCGACATGGCACCGTTCGAGGCTCTGTATGAGAGGAGTTGCAGGTCACCGATTGGGTGGTTTGAGAAAGATGATGTAAAGCCTTTGGGCGTAGACTTGGTAAGGGAAGCGCAAGAAAAGGTAAGAGGTATTCAGACTAAGTTACTATCTTCCCAAAGCAGACAGAAGGAATATGCGGATCGCAAGGTCTGGGACATGAAATTTTAGGTTGGTAAATAGGTGTTATTCAAAGTGTCACCAATAAAGGGAGTTATGCATTTTGGTAAGAGGGGCAAGCTCATCCCCTGGTACATCGGACCGTTTGAAGTTCTTGAGATCGTAGGGCCCGTCGCTTACAGATTGGCACTGCCGCCCAGTCTATCTGGTATCCATCCGGTGTTTCATGTATCCATGCTAAAGCGATACCATGGGGATGGGGACTACATTATCAAGTGGAATGAGGTGCTTTTTGATAAAGATCTTCGCTATGAAGAGGAACTGATTTTGATTCTTGATCGGGATGTCCAAAAATCGAGGACAAAGGTGATCAGTATGGTAAAGTTTCAATGGAAGCATCATCCGGTTGAGGAAGCCACTTGGGAAACCGAGAGGGACATGCATACAAGTACCCTCACTTGTTTGAGATACAGGTACTACTCTTTCTTTCTTTACCTTTCCGTATTTTCAGGTTTGATCGTTCAAAGTTTGGGAGTTTGAAATTCTGGGCTAGGCTAGTCTCAGCTGGTTTTGGAGTAAGGTATGGTCTAGGGAAATCCGAGTAAGGATTGGGTTACATGTCTTGATTTGAGCTAGTTTTCCTTTTAGCTAAGACATAAAAGATTCCGGGATACTTTTTGGAATCGAATTCGGGTAAGTAGAACTCCCGAAATCGAGGTTGACGTGAAGGGGTTATTTCAGAACGTCGGAGAAATAAGTGTGTTATACAATGGACTAGTTTTTGAGATTTTATGACTTTCTGTCCCGTGTAAACCGCTACGGGGGCTGACACTCCGCCATAGCGACCTCCACTGTAGCAGAGAAATTACCGCTACAGTGGAAGTCAACGTCGATCAACCTCTGCCATAGTAGACGACTCTGCTACGCTGGTACCACTATAGTGGAGTGGACCGCTATAGTGAAACGTGACGGGATTTAATGCATAAACTTTCCCAAAATAGTTCAATTTTTCTTGGAACGTTTTGGGAGAAGAAGGGGGCAATTTTGGGTGATTTCTACCAGTTTTCCACCATTTTTCATCCTAAGGGTAAGGATTCTACTCCCCAAACTCCATGATATCTTTCCTATGCTATAGAATCACTAGGGGTAGACTTGGGAAAAGGTTTGGAATGACCTAGTAATGGTAGAATCCGGAGAAAAAAGGGATTCTAGGGTGCTAGAGTTCTTGGGACTTGATTCTTGATAATGGGTAATGATCTTTTAGTCATAATTCTCTAAGGAAATCCATAAAAATGATGAATTTAGGTGAATTAATAGTGGAAAAGCCCGAAAATGGGTGGAATGATCATGGTTGGCCTGGAGTTTAGGATTTTTCATAATCCGGGTAATTTGTAGGCCATAAGAATTGATTTTTGGTTATCGTGTATTTGTTTCTAGACCAAGAACAAGGAAGGGATCCTGAAAAAAGGAAGGCTCCGGCACTGTAGAGCTTGCTTACTCGAGGTAGGTGATGGTTATTGATTCTTGTATACCTTGTATGTTCGTGTACTCTTATCTAAGTAATTGTATGGCATTTGCATTGCTTAGGGAATGATTTAGGAATGTCCAAAAGTCCTATTTTTCAGTCTTGTAAAATGAATTAAGTGTTGTTGCTTGTTGGTTTACAAGTGTTGATTGTTCATTGTTTGTGAGTGTGGATTTATGTGACATTCGGTTGGCTCGGGTACCACGTCTGGTATGGGAAATACTAACGATTGACTCGGGTACCACGCCTGGTACGGGATATAATAACGGTTGGCTCGGGTACCATGCCTGGTACGGGATAACACTAACGGTTGGCTCGGGTACCATACTTGGTACGGGTTTACCTTATTGTATTATTGCATCTTTATTAATGGTTTCCTGAGTGGACCGGGTTGTGATTATGAATTGTGGTTGTCTATTTTGGTCCTTGAGAGGCCGGGTTGTTGAATTGTGTTATGAGTTTTGGTCTTGGTGTAGACCGGTTGTATGTATGACACTTAGATGTTGTCTAGAGGAGATCCAGAGTGGGTTCAGGATTGTACGAGGTATAATTGTTATTGTTGTGGATTGTTGATCATAACTGTGAAGTGGGTTACATGTGGGACAAGTTAGGTAGAGACTTGTAGTCTAGGAATACCTTTTGACTTGCCTATGTGTTTTCTGTACTCTTACTTGATTTATGTACTACTCATACACTTTTTATTTGGAACTGGCTGATGATCCTACCAGTACACGGTGGTTATGTACTGATGCTGCACTTGCTTGTATTTTGTGAGTATAGGAAATCTTTCGGCGGTTGACGCACGACCTCACTTGTAGGCCTGACACTTCGAGATGTCAAGGGTGAGCTGTTCGGCCAAGCTGCCTTGATTTCCATCTATTTGAGTTGTAGCCCATTTATTTCGGGCTTAGACTATTTCTATTTTTGGGGTTGCATCCCCGTACTCTAGTATTAGTAGATGTTTTTGGTACGATGACTTTCAGATTCTAGGGTGGGATTTCCGCAGGTTATATTTATTTCTATAGAGTTGATTTTAGTATGATTGATTGCTAGTTTACATTTCTGCATACTGGTTTTAAGCTGTTAGGCTATGCTAAGAGTGTGACTATATTGGTTCGCTCATCCGGGGGTTGGGTGGGTGTCACTCACAGCGGTCTAGGTCGTGATAAATGGTGGGATATTTAGGGTAGTGGAATAGCGTGAGTGGCTAAATGACTATTGAAGAGACGTTAGGGAGCGGGAGAAAGGGAAGGTGCGAATGTTCAGAAACGGTAAGAAGGAAAGATTTAAATAATAGTATAGTATAATAAATAATAAGTAATAAATATAAATAATAAATAAATAAATAAGAAGAGGGGTGAAAAACGCAAAAAAAATAGGAAAATAGATAAATACCATTCCTGATCAATGAAGCATGCCACATTAGCAGGTCTTTATTTCTGCTTTATTTATATATAGAGAGAGAGAGATTTTTTATTGCATACGTGTAATTACATAATTTGATCTTCTTTTATTGTAAATAAAAACTTATTGTAAAAGTTAAATAAACATTTTTCAGTTGAACACATAAATAATTTTAATGTGTTACAAATATACGTGTATAAAAGATACAAAGATTTTGAAAAGTCATATAGTAATTACATCATGTAATTATCAATAATTTTTTGCCTCCTTGAAAATTAAATAGTGTAATTGTTCAGCTTTAATTACACGCCAGTAAAATAATTACTTGACCAATTAAGAAGATTAAATCGTGTAATTAATACAATTTCAAAGTAACCTTCAAAACAAACAATATTAATACTATGGTTATAGTTTGTGTTCTATCAAAGTGCGACCCCTTTTATTTCCTATTGATTTTCTTATTATTGATCACAATATTGCATATCTTTTTACTATTAAATTATCAAAACAATATCTTTCTCTCCGTAAATAAGGTATAAATTAGGTTATCGTATACTTTTGGTAACGGGTATTGGTTTGACTAAATCTCCACAAGCAAATGTGTTTATGTATTCAGCAAAAAGAAGAAAAATGTTTATGTTGACCTCGTGCAATATTTTGATATTACCTTACTTTACTTATAAAAGCAGTAAAAGCGAATAAGTTGGCAGTTGGTCGACATGTCTGTTTGAATTTTTTTTATAATTTTTCTATTTTAATTTGTTTATCTTATTTTTTTATTTTAATTTATTATATATTTAAAAATTACGTAAAAATATTATAAATCACAATAATTAACAACTTAAAATATTTCAAATATCAAAATTTTGAGTGACTCGAAGTGAATAAGCAGGCAACTGGTCGACATGCCTGCTTGTGCTGCCTGCTTGAATATTTTTTTTTATACTTTCTCCGTTTTAATTTGTTTATCTTACTTTTTATTTTAATTATAAAATTAAATAAGCAGACAACTGGTCGACACGCCTGCTTGTGTTGCCTGCTTGGATATTTCTTTTTATACTTTCTCCGTTTTAATTTATTTTTCTTACTTTTTTAATCCGTTATATATTTAAAAATTACATAAAAAGTAGTATAAATCAGAATAATAACAACTAAAAATATTTAAAGACATGAAAAATTTGGTTGTCTCTCAAAATTTTATCAGTGCAACATAAATTGAGATAGAAAAAAAGTATTATAAATCACAAATAATTAATTACCTTACTTATAAAAGGGAATAAGCGGGTAGCTGGTCGACGTGCCTGTTTGTGCTGTCTGCTTGGATATTTTCTTTTATACTTTCACTGTTTTAATTTGTTTATCTTACTTTTTTTAATCTGTTATATATTTAAAAATTACATAAAAGTAGTATAAATCACAATAATAACAACTAAAAATATTTAAAAGACATGAAAAATTTGGTTGACTCTCAAAATTTTATCAGTGCCACATAAATTGGGATAGAAAAAAAAGTATTATAAATCACAAATAATTAACAACTTAAAATATTTAAAAGATATAATGAAAATTTAATTGACTCTGGAAATTGTAATGATGCCACATATATTTGGACAAAGTGAGTAACATATACTATTTAAAAATTGCGTAAAAGATATTATAAATTACAATAATTAATAATTTAAAATATCTAAAAATTATATAAAAAATTTGATTGACTATCTAAATTCTATCTATGTCACATAAATTGAGACAAAAAAGTTAAAAAATTACATGGAGTGTCCCTCAAAGTGAGTGATCTTCAATTTTTATCCCCCATAAGAAAAGTCTTTAAAAATTAGTCTTCCTTTCTTTATGTATAGCACAAATACATTTTTGCCCCTCTACACCACAACTCTCCATGTTAATTTGTCTCTCAACTTTTTTTTTTAATTTTATTTTTCTTTTTTTTTAATTTTTTCTCAACCTTTTTCTTCTCTTTTTTTTCTCATTTTTTCTTTTTTCTCAAACTTTATTTTTTTCTCTTTTTTTTGTTTTTGTTTTTTTCCTCTTTTTTCGTTTTTCTCAATCTTTATTTTTTTCTTCTCTTTTTTTTGTTTTTTCCATATCCTTTTTTTTTTAACTTCTATTATTTTTTGTTAATGAACAAAAAGTTGGATAACTCGCAAATAGGATCTTCTTTCTTTGACATCGAAGTAAACTTAAGGGCGTGCTTTGTTGTTTGAAAATCCTTCGGAGCAAGTCTTGTCTCTAAGGCAAGAGTTATGATGATACAATCATGGTTAGCTTGGAGCATATTAGGAGGGGCTTTTATATATGGATGATAGCTTGGAGCCCGGAGAAAGCCATGGAGCAACAAATGTACAAGGCCATGGGCGATCAAGATGTCATTTGGGCAATCAAGAAGGGCCCTTATGGGTTATTTCGAAAATAGTCACTTTTGGGCTATTTTTGTAATAGGCTATTTGTGTAAAGGCAATAACTATAAATAGTTGCCTTAGCCATTTTCATACTTAGATTATTGATGATTGAATTGTCTTGAATAGACTTGATATTTTAGGTTAGGATATTGATTGGGTTCAATTCCAATTATTAGTTTAGAATGAGTGATTAGGGTGGATTCCCGAATTGCTTGTGTTATCTTCTTTGCTTAATTGATCATCGAGTTATCATCTTGTGGATTCAATTTGGTTTCTCATGCATTTGATTGAGTTCTCTTCTCCCTTGGTTGATTGTTGATTCAATTAGCCTTTCTTTCTTCTATTCTCATCTCAATTTCTTCTAATTTTCATCTTAATTTCTCCACTATCTTTATTTTGTGTTGTTGAATTCCGTGTTTCCGGTATCGATTTTAGTCACTCGATTGAGATCGTTATCATTTGGTATCAGAGCTTAGGTTTTAAGAGTTGTTCCATCAATTCTTAGGTCTTAGGTTCACAAAAAAAAAAAAAAAAAAATCGTCCAAAAAAAAAAAAAAAACCGAAAATTTTCTTGTTTGATTTCTTGTTTTTGACACTAGATTCTTGTTCCCTAGTGTTTTTTGAGTCTAGATTTCAAATTATATTCAATTTGGAGTTGTAGAAGTGAAGTTGCCATTGAAGGACTTTGAAGTTTTGAAAACTTGCAAACTTGAAAAGTGGGTCTTTTGATTGGGGAGAAATTGGAGCTTAAAAACTATTGGGGTTTGTTCCCTAAGTCGAGGGGAAGATAATCCTAAAGTTTGAGCCAATTCCGAGTTGATTTGAAGGTGTTGGTGTTTAGTGTGTGTTCTTGGTGTTCTAGGTGTTTTTGATATTCATCAAGAACATCTTGAAGAAGAAGAAGCCAAAAGGTACATTTAATCCAACTTTTTCAAGTCAAAGTGGTCAAAGATGTTTGTTGGATCCACAAGTGGAATTTAAAAAAAAAAAAAAAAAAAAGAAATTCAAAGGACCAAATCTGCCCCTTAGAAAAAGTTTTGGGGGCTGAAATGCACACTTGCAAACTTGGACAGAATGCTTCAAATTTTGGGACCCCAAAATTTTTCTAAGTGTTGGAACTCTTAAGACCTCAAAATTTTTCTAGTGTCCAAACTTCAAATTTCTTCTTCTACACTCATTTTTCTTCTATTTCTCTACTATTTAACAACTAATTAACATCTTTAATTACTTGTTAACTAGTTTTAAAACATCAAATCACTTCTTTGATCCTTCAAATTAAGCAACACAAGTAACTTTTCTACTTTTGTTACTTAGTTTTTTTTTTGAGTTCGTTTTCTTTCGTGTTTTTTTTCTTCAACTTTTCTCATTTCATTTCGTAGATAATTTCTTGATTCAAGTCTTTTTTAGTTTTATTTGAGTCGTCCTTCTTTCAAGAGTCACAAAGATCCATTCCTCCACAAGGATAGATAACCTTGAATTTATTGAGCAAAACTAGTAACACTATCAATTTGCGAAAGAAGCCATAGAAGGTGAGTTGAGAGTTCACTTAAAGAGTGGCGTGAGGATTTTATTACTAACTTGTTTGCTAGTTTTGTAGGTACAAAACGAGCTATAAGGAAGTATGTCCTCTATAGCTTCGGATCCTTATGATGATGAAATGGGAGACTATGCTTGTAGCAATGGAGGCTATGAGTATGATGATGATGGGGATTGTGGAGGCTAAGATAATAGCCATGATTTTGAGCCATATGGTGATGAGAACTACTACTTCGGAGATGGATGTGAAATGAATGGGGCTTATGGCTCTTATGATGAACATGAAGGAGTAGAAGTATCTTATGATGAAAATGGTGGGGTAGAAGAACCTTGTGATGATTCCTATGATGATGATGGAGGATATGAGGAATCTCACCCTACCTACTATGAGGATGAAAATGACTTGAGGTATAGTTCTTCCTCCCACATACTTTATGAGTCTTGTGATGAGAACACCGATGGAGCTAGAGAATATTCGTATGCCTTTTCTTGTGGTACTTATCCTAGTCAAAGTGTTGTGAGTGGGTATGTTGGTACAAGTGAAAGTCATCTAATGAGCAAGAGAAAATGTGCATTCCCTACTTGTAGAACTACTATGTCTCATGCTTCTTATCCTAATTTCAATGTGTCTTGTTCTCAATATGGAAATGGTGTTGGAGGTAGGATGGAAGGATCAAAGGGACATGAAAGTAGAGTGAAATCAAATGAGCCCCTTTCAGTGAGGGATCTTGAATCTTTAAAAAATTAAAGAATTAGGGGATGCCATACAAAAAGGAGTTGACAAGATCATTCGATGGGTTGCCAATCTTAAGCCCGAGGAGTTACAAAAGATGATGAAGAAAATGATTCCTCATGAAGATGAACCAAAGGAGTTTCCATTAGAAGCAAAGAAAGCTACTCCTTGTGAGGATGGCATTAAGGGGTTAATCATGAAAGTGAAGGCATCTACTCTTTGTGCACCAAAGTGGAAGCTTGAAGTGAAGGGATCATCTAACCCTTCACAAGGGATACTTGGCACTTGTCCAAACTCTAATAAAATTGAGAGACAAAAGATTGAGAGGAGTAAGGGTGTGATAAGTGACAACTCTAGAGTGGAAAAAAGGTTGTGTGGAGTGATGTGAGAGGGTTGTCACAATCTTATCCTAATTCATGTAACTTTTCTTGTTTCTCTAGTTGTCTTGATACTTGTGCAGGTATTCTTGGAAGCAAGCCTAGCAAAGCACCTCAAAAGGTGGAGAATCAAGAGGTGTTAAAAGGCTTCCCAAAGGAGCATTTGTGCTTCAATGTTGGAAACCAAGGTGAAGACAATCATTCATATGAGCTACGAGGTAACAAAGCTAAACCTTACACTTTATTGAAAGTAAAAGATCATTGTGTGGCTAGTAGCCAATTGAGTGTAAGTGATAGCTTGTATATGTGTGAGCTTAAAGAGCCTTTACCTTGTGATGATCTGGATGACACCTTGTTGCATGATGATGATGCCATTGTTGTGAGTGCCCAAACACTAGTTGATCCTATAGATGACTTGATTGATTCTTCTAGTAAGATCGATTTGAGTCCATTTAGTGTTAGCACTTGTGACTTGAGTGAAAATGTATTGTCATGTAATGAGGGTAGTCAAATGCTAGTTGGCTATAATGATGGTAATCATGTGTGTGATTCTGTTGAGCTTGATATGCTACCAACTAGTCTTTATTGTGGTATTGACCAACTTTCTTGTAATGATGACCTACTAATTGAGGAGTTGTGTGATGTGATAAATGAACCTCAATGTAGTAATGGTAATGATATAGTTGGTCATGTAGTTAGTCATGTAGGATCTTTACTTAGAGGTGATGATTCCTTGGGTGTTGATTCTATTTCTAATTTTTGTCATAAGGATTTTGAGGTGGAGTATGAACTTAGGGATAATCCCTTATTCAATGATGACATGACTAGTGTGAATGATGAAGATAGTGGTGTATCTTATAATGTTGGAAGTGTAGCCACCCTTGAAGGCTACCAATTGTTTGAAAATCCACTATGGTATGATGACACACTTTCCAAAGATGAAGCTCTCTTCTTGAAAGATGATAGTACGTCTATTGGAGGGGTTAGTGGTCAAAAGAAAAGGGGTGTATGTTCTCTAATGACCTCTTCATTCTTGTGTGACCCCATTCTTGAGCAAAGCCTTAATGCTTGTGGATCAAAGGGTGATTCTATATGTGGGAACACCTTGAATGAAGTTCATTTAAGTAACACCTTTCTCTACTACCTCTTTGCATATGATGATGTCCATGTACGTATGGAATTTGTTTTATATAGAGGTAGGGGTTTCTTGGGGTGGTCCATTTGTTGTTGTGACCAAACTATGTGGGTCTTTCATATCTTTGACCCCGGTAAATCCTCATGGGTGTTTGAACCCTCTTTATTCAATGATATTTCTCACAGTCGAATCCTTTGTATGCTCTACAATGCATTGTTCTTATTTGATACAAAGGATAGTTGGTTGTATTTCAAGTATGTGCCTCCTTGGCAAGTTGGTATGGTTGGTAACCCATGTGCTAACCCTCATGCTATGAGGATATGTTTGTTGTTTGTCCTTCTCATATTTTTGCAAGGTTCGGATTCGAGGACGAATCCTTTTGAAGAAGGGGAGGATGATACAATTATGGTTAGCTTGGAGCCTATTAGGAGGGGATTTTATATATGGATGATAGCTTGGAGCCCGGAGAAAGCCATGGAGCAACAAATGTACAAGGCCATGGGCGATCAAGATGTCATTTGGGCAATCAAGAAGGGCCCTTATGGGTTATTTCTAAAATACTCACTTTTGGGCTATTTTTATAATAGGCTATTTGTGTAAAGGCAATAACTATAAATAGTTGTCTTAGCCATTTTCATACTTAGATTTTTGATGATTGAATTGTCTTGAATAGACTTGATATTTTAGGTTAGGATATTGATTGGGTTCAATTCCAATTATTAGTTTAGAATGAGTGATTAGGGTGGATTCCTGAATTGCTTGTGTTATCTTCTTTGCTTAATTGATCATCGAGTTATCATCTTGTGGATTCAATTTGGCTTCTCATGCATTTGATTGACTTCTCTTCTCCCTTGGTTGATTGTTGATTCAATTAGCCTTTCTTTCTTCTATTCTCATCTCAATTTCTTCTAATTTTCATCTTAATTTCTCCACTATCTTTATTTTGTGTTGTTGAATTCCGTGTTTCCGGTATCGATTTTAGTCACTCGATTGAGATCGTTATCATATAGAACATCTCATAAATCAAGACACAATGAGGTAGTGTCAAATCTTGCTCGTGGGACATAACTTGTTGTTTGGAAATTCTTGAGCTAAGTCTTGCCTCTAAGACAAGAGTTATAGAGTATCTCATAAATTAAGACACAATGAAGTAGTGTTAACTGTTGTCCATGGGGCGTAACTTATTTTCTGGGAGGCCCTTCGGCTAAGTCTTGCCTATAAGGCAAACGTTATAGAGCATTTCATAAATCAAGACACAATATGGTAGTGTAAATCTTGCCCATGAGGTGCAACTTGTGGTTTGAAAGTCCTTGAGCTAAGTCTTGCCTCTAAGTCAAGAGTTATAGAACATCTCATAAATCAAGACACAATGTGGTAGTGTCAACGATTGCTCATGTAGCGTAACTTGTTGTTTGAAAGTCCTTGGGCTAAGTCTTGCCTCCAAAGCAAGAGTTATAGAACATCTCATAAATCAAGACACAATGTGATAGTGTCAACTCTTGCCCATGGGGAGTAACTTGTTATTTTGAAGTCCTTGGGCTCTTGCCTCTCAGGCAAGCGTTATAGAGCATCTCATAAATCAAAATACAATGTGGTAGTGTCAACTCTTGCCCATGGGGCGTAACTTGTTGTTTGAAAGTCCTTTGGCTAAGTCTTTCCTCTAAGGCAAGAGTTATAGAATATCTCATAAATCAAGACACAATGTGGTAATGTCAACTCTTGCCCATATGATATAACTTGTTGTTTGAAAATTCTTGAGCTAAGTCTTGCCTCTAAGGAAAGAGTTATAGAATATCTCATAAATTAAGACACAATGAAGTAGTGTGAACTATTGCCCATGGGGCGTAACTTATTTTTTTTGGGAGGTCCTTGGGCTAAGTCTTGCCTCTAAGAAAAATGTTGTAGAGCATCTCATAAATAAAGACACGGTGTGCTAGTATCAAGTCTTGCTCATGATGCATAATTTGTTGTTTGGAAGTCTTTGGGCTAAGTCTTGCCTCTAAAGCAAGAGTTATAGAACATCTCCTAAAAAAATTAAAAATAAATAAAGGTTGAGAAAAATGACCGAAAAAAAAGAGAAAAGAGAAATTAAAAATCAAAGAAAATAAAAAAATTGAAGTTGAGAGGAGAAAAGGAAAAAAAATAAAGATTGAGAAAAAAAAGACAACAAAAAATAAAAATAAAAATAAAGGTTGAGAAAAATGAAATAAAAAGAGAAAGGAAAAAATAAAAAAGAGAAAAAAAAATAGAACTGAGAGGAGAAAAGGAAAAAAATAAAGGTTGAGAAAAAAGAAAAAAAACGTAGAAAAAAAAAATAAAAAATTAAAAAAAAATAATGGTTGAGAAAAAATTAAAAAAAAGGAGAAAAGAAAAAATAAAAATCAATGAAAAATAAAAAAGAAAAAGAAATAAAAGTATAAGTTGAGAGGAAAATGAGCATAGAGTTGCTAAAAAATATTTAAGGTATAGAGGGGAAAAAAGATAGTTGTTCTATAGATAAAAAGGAAGGAAGACTATTTTTATAAGACCTTTCTTATGGGGGACAAAAATACAAAGCCACTCTCCTTGAGGGCCATTTGTGTAGTTCACCCCAAAAAAATAATATATATTGGGTCCGTGCTAGCACGAACTCCTTCTAAATTTGAAACAGATAATAAGGATTAACTTATAATTCATAAATATATCTTGGTTAAGATTCATTTTGACGTAAAAATTAGGTGTCCCGGCATGTGTTCAAATCTGTAATTAGAGTATAGCCACTATTTTAAATGTTATTGATAAAAAAGTAATTCTTTGTTCAAATTAGAGTTTGTTTTTTAAATGATCACCCAACTTATAATTATTATCTCAGAAAGTTACTTTCTTTATTGAAAAAAATTGAAATAGGAAGAAAGGTAACTGTAGACAATAAATTTGCGTCGAGAAAATAATAATCAAGACTGAAAATATTGAAATAATCGTAGCATTTGATTTTAAAATATGAGTGTTACAATATTTATGAATCCTCTGATTCTTCCTTACGAATATAAGTTCAAGGGCTTTTGAGTTTGATCTTGAATTTTGATGGACTTGATCTAGACTTGTACTTGAATTCAAGGAGCTTGAAGCTTGATCTTGAATTTGGTGGTGTTCATCTTAATTTGTATTTGAATTCAAGGGTCTTTGAACTTGATGTTGAACCTTTATCTTGATCTCTAGAACTTGTAGAGAAATGGTTGAGTGCTTAAATATTAGCTTGTAGAGAAATCTATGGCGTTTGATCCACGAGCTCTCTCTGGCTTCTTGTTAGAATTTTAGTGTCTTTTTTGAATTATGGAAGACCCTATTTGTAGTTGTATAATAGAGGAATTGTGATGAGGACAGACTTCTTTCGACCACTCAGATTTAAGTGACATAATGATATTTGATTGGTCAAAATATGTAACTTGTACATATGACACATTTTCATTGGGCTTTGATTTTACTAAGCATGATATGTCATTTTGATATCTGACATGATCCTATTGTCTCCTTCACTGACTTGACATGCCACATCATTTCACACGTGGCACTAACTGGGCCTCTAGGATAAGATGGCATTTCGGGCTTCGGGAAGTGGGCTCATCATTTGAAGCCCAAATCAATGGACTAGCCAATGAAATTGCAATTTTAATTAAATTTGTATTATTGAACTTAAATAATTAATTCAATTATATTAATTTATAATATTTATTTGGACTGATATATCTTGAATTTAATATATTTAAATTATTTTATGAATTTTAATGTAACAAATTTTTGGTACTTATAAATGCTCTCACTTCAAGACTTGTCGAGATGTAAACTTGTCAAATATGAAAAGATTAGTCTTGAAGTGTTCTTGAAGCCTTGAATTCGGACTTCGGGTAAAGAAAATACCCCTCTCCTATTCTTTAGAATTTAATGGCAAATTCACATTTGATTATATGAGATATGGATTCATGGTACTTGAATAATTTCAAATATGTACAATAAACTAAGTAGTTTACAATAAATATAGCCAAGTTTTCTTTACAAAAAAATAGCCCAAAAATGAACTAGCCACAAAAAAAAATTACCAAAAAAATAGCCGCATGTATATGTAATATATCGATAGTGTATAAAAGTTATGTAATGTATTAAAATTGTATAAATAGTGTATAAACGTGTATCGATATTGTATAAAAGTTATGTAATGTATCAAAATTATAAAAATAATGTATAAACGTGTATCGATATTATATAAATGGTGTAGAAACGTGTATCGATATTGTATAAATAGTGCATACAAGTATATCGATCTTTCTTTTTTTCCATCATTAAGTCTCTAAATGGAAGCATAATAGCTTTCAACTATCAATACAACCTCTCTAGACAAGTTCTTTCAATCCCGACCAACTCAAAATCTCCTCTAAACCATCCCAAATTTTAGATATGAGCTTCCCTCGATGTTTCAAGACTTTTGGTATATAATTCGCTCAAAATGGTTCATATTTACGGTACGTCAATTTTATTTTTTTAAAAAAGCAAGAACAAAGAAGAAGCATCGTGACGAAGAAGAAAAAGAAGTCACGAAGAAGAAGAAGTGACGAAGAAGAAGAAGAAGAAGTGACGAAGAAGAAGTGAAGAAGAAGAAGAAGGAGGAAGCAGAAAAGACACAACGAAGAAGAAGAAACACGGAAGAAGAAGATATTTTTTTGGTAAATTTTATGCCCGAGTGGCTATTTTACTTAATTTTCCCTTTGATATTCCAATCATTTCATGTTCCTAATTAAGAAAAAAAAAGAATCTAACGTGCCTTTTTTCTTTTCTGAATTTTCGTATGTGAATGTACATAGTCTTCCCTTTCTTGCTCGGACTAGAATTATAGTCTTTTCGACCCTTTTAGATTCTATATAGTCCTAGCACTTTGAATTAGTCTAGGATTTGCTACCTTTAAATTTGTATATTACAAGAAGACTATTACCGCCTAGCTGCATCTATAAAGAGATGGATGCTCTCTATTATTGTAACACCTCAGATTTGAAATTGAATAACTTTTATAAGGAATCGGAGAAATATGCAACGATCTTTTTCCAGAAATCCCTAACAAAAAATACAGATAATAGAGGGGCTTCCATTCACCAGCGCAGACTAAAACTGCACTCCGAAATCTGGACAATTACTTTGAAGTGTTTTCTGATGTTTCCAGGCTCCACGGGCAGGGTCACGAGTCGTGGGAGGGACCAGGAGTCATGAGCCTAGTCGTGGGAGCCCTCAATATTGTCCTTGTAGACCACGAGTTAGTCCACGATTCATGGTGGGGCCATGAACCATGGAACCACTTGTAAGTTTCATCTAGTAAGCCAATTGAGCCCCCCTGACCCCAAAATTTAGACTATGACTCGTGGGAGGACCCACAATCCGTGAACCCAATCAGTGAGATTGGTCAAGAGACCATAGGTTCTTGGGCATGAACCAATGAGTCATGTCACAACTCGTGGACCACTTCACAACTTATGAGTTGAGTCATTCGACGGGTTCTCATGCATGATTTAAATAGTTAAGTTAGGGGAAGTTTGATCTTCCCCTTACGCCTAGGGCCTTTCCCCACTTTGTTTAGATGCCCAAAAGGGGTTATTTCACTCAGATTAGTCAACCATTCTCTAAGGAATAACTCTCAAGACTCTAAGGCATCTTACCTAGGGTTTCAAGCAAACAAGAGCATAGAAGCTCAACCAAAAAGGTTTTTTCAAGGTCTTCCTTCGGTATTCTTCTCCTTCTGGGTATGTAAAGCTATTCATAGTGAGGAACCATTTTTTTCCTCACTCCCTACATCTTCAGTTTCAGTTGTAGAAGATATTTAAGATGGGGCTTTTCCCCAAAGTCTGTGAACTTGATTCTTTCTTTATAATTCAAGTTATTTATTGTTGTCCAATTGTTATACGTGTTAGATTCATATCTCTCATAAGCATCAATTTATGGTTCATGCCCCGTTCTACCACATGGACGCCTTGTTAGTTGAAAGTTATATTTTTTAAAGCATTGTTATAGTAGCCATATTGCATTGTTTTCTGTCATAAAGAAAATATCTTTCAGGATTTATAAAAGTATTCCAGAAAAGAGTTTCAGTCTAGTTAGATAGCTTGTAGAGCATGATTTTAGAAAGAAAGCAAAGTCACTTTTTTTGAAAAAATATTTTGAGCATAAAGGCTCACCAATAGTATTTTCAGATAATTGAGCACTAGGATCACCAGTTATATCATATGTATTGATTTTGAGCTAGAAAGCTCTACATCAGACTTTTCAGTTGCCTTAGATAGGCTTTATTTTATGAGCATTATTTTGGGAGGATTATTTAGCACCGTGATGGGTAAGGGTTCAAATAAGCCAAACCCAATAACTATGCTACTAGCGTAGAATACGATCGTGCCATTGATTTGGGAGACTCCTCAAATTTCCCCTAGTAAGGGCTTAGTATGGATCCACAGTTCGATATCATTCCTTACTTCAGCAAGGTTTGGAACAACTCTCCCAATCGAGCAAGAGATTGGACATCATATGCTCATGCGATGTTTGTCAGTTAAGAGAAACTGTGATGACCCTTCCGGTCATCTTCAAGTTTATGCATTTATTGCACTGTTAGAGCCTTCCTGTAGTGGCCCCAAGTCATTCATGGCTTGCTGGGACCGGTAGTTCGGTGCTCTGGCTGTTCGTTTGGTTGTTTTGCCCTTTTTCCTATTTTAGAGCTTAAACATAGAATATCATTGACTTTAGTCAACATTCTTAACTAATGTACTCAGAATTGAATTCGTAAAGTTTCATTAGTTCCGGAGCGTTGAGTTTGGTCTAGTTGGACACTTAGTAGAGGCCTGCGAACTTCCGGTGTGGGTTTTGTGTTGTTTCCTCAGTTTTCAGGCCATTTGGAGTTGAAAGTGTAACTTCGGGTGACTTTTGATGATCAGAGTGTCAGATTCAAAATCCAATGATTCCATCAGCTCCGAAATGTTGAGTTTAGGCTAGGAAGGTGGTTGGTTCAGGTTTCGGGTGAGCCGAACTCATTTCAAGCCTTTGAGTTCCTTTTCGTTAGTGTTGACTTGGGTCAACATTTCTCCGAAACGACCTCGTATGGAAGTTTCGTTGGTTCCGTTGAGCCCGGAATGTCGTTTCCACTCTATTAGCATTATTGGTTTTTTGAATATCGGGTTCCAATTGTGCCCAAAATGCCCCAGAGAGTTTTCAAAAAATTACAGAAAAATAGTTGCAGGCCAGCCTTCAGCGCCAACGGCGCCCAGGCAGCGCGATCGTGCTGGCCATTTTCCAGCAGCTATATATTGCTGAGTGTTCATTTTTCCAGCCACTTCTTTACTACTTTCTCACTCTAAAACTCAAATATCTCTCCACCATTTTGCTCTAAATCAGTTCTAAGCCTTGGGGAGTCAATTGTTCGTGGATTTTCCGTGCTCCTTTGTATCTTGGTAAGTCATCTTCCCCAAGTTGCTTCATTTTGGTTTTCTCAAGATTCCTCCATTAATGCTCATTTTCCAAGCTTGGGAATTTGTTGTAGTGGCTTCCTTGTAGATTTTGCATGTTCGTGGGTGCAAAGAATTGTCCGTCTTGGACTTATTTTTCTTTCTTTTGGTAGGTAATTCTTGCCCAATTTCCGTTCTTATTATTGAAATTCCATCTTTAAACCCCAAGTTGAGCGGGCTATTTTGGCTCCTTCTCTTTGCCAATTGTGCTCAAATTTGGAGCATGTCTTCTTGTCATCGATAGGGTCATCATGCTTCTTTTCATTTTTGGTTTCGGGTGTGGGCCCCGTGGGCCCGCTTTTGATTCTAATTTCGACTCGGCTACAATTGTAGCAATATGGGTATCGTTAGACTCATTTTAACATTTTATTCATGAATTTGACAGTTTGACTCTCGTTGGGAGATTCTCAGAGCAGCTCGACCCCAGATATCATCGTTCCCGCAGCTTTTTGTCGGACGACAAGTAGGTTACGATTTAAAACTCCTAGACTTAGCATATATCGGGTAAAATTGTACTAGTTGGCATCCTTGGGTTGGGTTATTAGGTTGGTACCATAAACCTTGACCGCTTTTTCATGATCCATCCCATTTCTTTCCTCCGTTGTATGTAGTACTCTTATTACTTGATACTATTACCCTTGTGGTCCTGTGAGGCCTTGTTGACTCTGGAACATAGACGGTGGGTTCATTGGGAATGTCCACGAGTCTCGAACATAGAATTATCCTTCCAGGCTGGCTATGCTTGTTGAGTATATTCGGGAGCCTGTGCAGGGCCGATAGGTTGTTATGAGCTGCTGGGCGGCTATTATGTGTTGATCATATCATTTCCATACATATAAAGAGATTTCCCCCATATTTTACTATGGTTTGGGCTTCGGGCCTACTGGGACTATTTTCCTTAAACTTGCATGGCCTCGGGGGCTCGTTTTCCATTGGATTTGGAAATGATTTGACTTGATATGTGGATCTTCTTGGGGTAAAAGAAGGTCAAAATATGCTTTTTATCATGATTTTGCTACTATTGCTAGACTCGACCGGGTCGGAGTGCTAGCTGAGTTTTCTTACTACTTTGAAATGACTTTAGGCTTGGCCGGGTCGAGCATCTGAGATATTTTACTACTGTTTTAGATCCGGTTATGCCTGAGCGCCCTTGGAGGGGTTTTGAGATATCTTTTCACTGCTTTAGTCCTAGACAGGGTCTAGGCATGCATATTTGAGACTTAGCCACTGGCTTGAACCAGACTTGATTTCAGAGGACACATTTTGATTCTGAGTTATAGTATAGGGTCCGTGACCTCCATGGACCTTGCCGCTCAAGGCCTGAGGCTTTGGGATGCGTGTGCTTGGGGAAAGGGTATACGGTAGAGTAGAGGTATACAGAAAGAGTCCTTCCATGGAACCTACCTGCTGGGCTCGATCGAAACTGGAGGAGGTACATACAGAGGTTCTATTTCACCCTGAGGTTATCATGCATCATATCATTCATTGCTTGAGATTCCACCCTTGTTTGCTGTTTGTTGATTCTACGCTCCAGTAGTATAGGATGTCGGAGGGTTTGTTTTGACTTGATTGCATTCTTTGGTTATTTTGGCGGCCGGGGGACTGTAGGTAGACTCCCATTATTTTATTTCGGAATTATCCTCTATTACGGTTATAAGGGCGGACTTGGACTCTGCTAGGCTATTATTTCTTGATGTGAAATTGGTATGTTTTGGTTGGTTACTAATTCCTGTTTTTTGAGCATGTCTACCTTTATTCTTCTCTTCCATTCTTTCTTCTTGAGGTTATCAGTATTTTGTCTATTTCTAGAACTTATCATGTATATACTGTTATTGCAAGGATCCCATGTGTGTTATTTCTTACTTTCACCCGTGCCTGTGTGTGCATATCTTAGTTGCTAGCCTTGAATGTTGCTTTCTGTTGTCTTTCCTCAGGGCTAGTTCTTGTGTACCTTTTCATTGATTTCTGTGACTGTTACTTCTATTTTGTCTGCTATTGCTCTTTTACCTTATATGTGCCCAGTCGGCCTATGATACCTACTGGGTACCTTATGCTTCACATTTGGTACTTACCCTATCCTCTGCATCTTCTGGTGCAGATCCTAGTGTGCGCCATCACCGTTAGAGCACTGGAGACTCGTGTGGGGTGCTGTTTTTGGATCATCCAGGCTGAGGGTGAGTTCTTGGAGTTCAGAGCTTGACTTTAGTTTATCCTTGGTGTATTTTGTACTCTTATAGTTTCGGAGACATTATGCATATATTACTTTTGGACCTTTGTACTCCTGATGTAGTTCAGCTCTTATATGCTATGATACCAGGTCTTTTGGGGTGGTTTAGATTCTGCTTTGTTTATATCTCTCTTGTATCTATTTTCGTTTCCTTATGCCCTTGCTTCCGCTTATGTATCGAATCTTCCGCTTGAACTGTTAGAAGGTATCCTATTACTAACTATTCCGAGCTATGGGGATTGGTTCACCTACTGGGGGGTTGTAGGTGCCATCATGACCGAGAAATTGGATCGTGACAGATTGGTATCAGAGATCTAGGTTCGCTGGTGTAATTGGTATAGGAGCTAATGTCTAGTAGAGTCCTGCGAATCAGGGCGGAGATGTCTGTACTCAATCTTTGAGAGGCTATGGTGACATCTTTGGAAAATGGACCTTTCTTGTTTCTCTTTCTTGCGTAGTATCCTTGAAAGTTTTTGGAAATCTCACTTATTCTGGTTCACTCTTTCGCAAAATGGCTCGTACGAGATCTTCAGCTTCTGGCAGAGGAGAGCCTCTTGCCTCTGCACCTCAGACTCCAGCTAGGGGTTGGGGTGGTCACAAGGGTAGAGGTAGGGGTCGTGGGAGCCCCATAGCAGTGACACCTGCTAGAGTTGAGGTAGAGCCAGAGTATGACTTCAAGCCAGAGTTTGCTCCAGGGCAGCAACATGTGGACCCGGGGGCAGCCCAGGTACCACCAGCTCCAGTACCAACTCCAACATCAGTTTCTGTGCCAGCTTCAGTCGCAGCTCAGTCTTTGGATATTCAGGGTTTACTTGTTCAGATCTTGGGTATGATTGGGGAGAGTCCTTCTGAGACAGCCTAGACATCAGCTCAGGGGGCAGCCTTGGGTGTTTTGAGTTCAGGAGTGCAGCCTACTACTGTGGCTCCCCGTACTGAGGTTGTTCCAGTCCCATAGGTTGCCCAGCCTCTTGCTCCTTGCCCTACTATGACAGAGATAGAGCAGAAGACCTTGGGTAGGTTTCTGAGATTGGCACCACCGATATTTGCTGGTACACAAGGTCAGGACCCATATGACTTTATCACCACCTGTGAGGAGATACTACATGATTTGGGCTTATTGGAGACTCACGGGGTTGGTTATACTTCATATCAGCTAGAGGGTCCGGCGAAGTTATGGTGGAGGGCACAAGTTGCTTGCAGGCCTTCTACATTACCTCCTTTGACCTGGTCTGAGTTCTATGAGGTCTTTATGGCCAAGTTCCTACATCAGCGTGATCATGAGCGTCGCAGGGAGAAGTTTACTCAGCTTATGCAGGACTCTATGACTATCTCATAGTATGAGACCCGTTTTCATCAGTTAGCGCCATTTGGAGCTATGATCATTCCTACCGAGGCAGACAGGATTCACAAGTTTGTATGGGGTTTGAGGCCAGAGATTAGGCAGCCAGCTGAGATATGGGTTGCCGGTGGTAGGTCATTTCAGGCTATCACTGACTATGCTCGTACTGTAGAGGACTTACAACAACCTGATTAGGAGGCCAGAGATAAGAGACCTCGTTATCAGGGTAGTTACAGTGGTTCTATGCATGGGGGTAGAGGTTCAGGCCAGTAGGGCTGAGGTTATCAGCCATAGCAGCACCAGGGTCAGTCTAGTCGACCAGTTCAGGCTTTTGGTTCTCAATTTGAGCAGGGTCAGGGCAGTCAACGAGGTCACAGTGGTCAGCCATCGAGAGGTACAGATTCTGGGGAAGCAGGCCGTGGTGGCCATTCGGGTTTTGCTGGTTCATCCCGACCAAGGAGGTCGTCAGGGGCTTGTTATACATATGGTGTGATTGGTCATTTTGCTAGAGACTGCCCTTAGCAGGGTACAGTTCAGCCAGCCGAGCCATTACGAGCAGTTCAGCCTCCAGCTAGAGGGGGTAGAGGTTAGGCTAGGGGTGTTTCCCCACATGGTAGAGCAGGTGGTAAGGATAGTGGTCGGGAAGGTGGAGGTCGTCGTCAGATCTATGCGGTCCCTGGGAGACCGGAGGTAAAGGCCTCGGATGCTGTGATCACATGTATGATTTCTGTATGTCGTTAGCCAGCTTATGCTTTGTTTGATCCTGGATCCACTTGTTCATATATATCTGCCTTCTTCTACCTTGTTTGGGGTTGGCTAGTAAGCCATTATCTGTTGCTATTTCTGTTTTGACCCTAGTAGGAGATTCTTTAGTAGTGGATCAGATTGTGAGATCCTGCGTGATATCTATTAGTTATTTGGAGACTTGGGCTGACCTGATGATACTTGATATGTTAGACTTTGATGTGATACTGGGCATGGACTGGTTATCCCCTCACTGTACGGTCTTGGATTGTTATGCCAAAACCGTTACCATAGCTGTGCCCGGTGTGTCCCCGATTGTGTGGCAGGGTTCTATTAGCCATGCACCGTCAAGGATCATCTCTTGTTTACGAGCTAGGAAGTTGATTTCTCGAGGGTGTCTAGCTTATCTAGCATATGTCCGAGATGCTAGTGCTGACCCTACGTCCCCTGAGTCTGTTCCTGTGGTTAGTGACTTCCTAGATATATTTCCTACTGACCTGCCAGGC